>PVJX010039366.1:0-15785 GCA_004027295.1 Dolichotis patagonum
GGTGGTTGAACGTTACTCACAAAACTAAGCATTTCTTGACCCAAAGTTTTAAACTAAAGGAGTTTAGAATTTCTTCCAAAAACATCCTATTCAAAACAAACTTCCACTTCTCATTTGTGTGATCAGCATTTGATTTTTCTTTTCCCCCCAGGCAGTGCACTCTGATGCTATTAATATACAGCCTTAATTATTCATTAGCTAAGTCTTGCTTTGTTTTGTTGTGAGCCAAACACAGCTTTCCAGATTGTGCAGTGAGCTCCAGAATGGGTCCCTGCCCCGCTAAGTAGCTCCAGAACTTCCGCCCTTCCATCTCATTCTTCTCACCTCCCACTTTTAAAGCTCTTCTCCCTGGGGACACATGGTGGCAAGGGTAATAACTTTACCTTTTTATCCAGGAGGATTAAAACATGTCTGTAATAGTGAAATATGACTATGAAAAGTATGTGCTGACTGTGACTCTAAAAACTGTGCCCCTTAGCAATTACTATGCCCTTTATTTCACAGGTATCACGGAGAAAAAGTCTGAAAAGAAATTTAGTTCCACAAATAAATCTGGCTTCTTCCTTCTTCCCGGCCTTGCCCAAGCAAAGAGAAAATTGGGAATAGACTTCTGTGTACATGGTGACAAATTCTGAATGATGCTACGGGCTTCATCTCAGGAAGATGGTCAAAATCCACTTGTCACCCACTTCAGACCTGCAGCGCGCCCTGTTGATGGGAGAGATCACTAAAAAAGCTCAAGTGATTTCAGCTCTGGACACCAAAAAAAGCAGCAAGTAGCCACTTTGCAAACTTCTTTCATATATAAAAATCCACTTACTAGGTAACGTTTCTTGTTTACTTCAACAAAATGATACATGAGGAAACAAACTGAGTCCATAGCATTAGTATCTATTTAAATAATATGGTTATCGATGATTAGCTTTCTACTCTGACTCATTGTTCATCTCAGTACGTGACCAGAATTATTATCAGAATGTATTCAGTAAGAGGCAGCTTACTGGTGGGCCATGCTATGTGGTGCGCAAACAGGATTACTAGTAAAAAGAAAAATGTACCAATAGGGGCTTTAGCTATATTTTTCTTCTTCATTTAGGGGAATGTTGCCTGAGAGAAAATGTTCAGTTTCTTAGATAAAGTGACAAATCATTTATATTTAATTTATAAACAAGCCTAGATAAATAGAACTTGACCAACATCTGAATTTGCTGAGGTTTATCTTTTGTTAATCGATTCTGGCATTTTGACCAAATGATCAATGCCACCAAGGCACATAAAAATGAACGTATCTAAATGTCATCACTAATAAACAAGATTTTAACCATGTCTAAAACATGAAAGAAGTATTAGAGTTGAAGCCTGAGGATTAGCTCACTTAGGCCTCTCCAGGAAATATTCTGAGCCAACTAATAAAAGTCCTCTTGGGTCAGTAGTCAGTTTATGCCAAAGCAACAGGCTACTTGGTAAAAAGAAAATGTTCCTTCATTTTTGATTCTGATTTTCCATTCTGTTGTATAATTTTTTGTTTTGTGGGCCTGAAGATTGAACCCAAGAGAGTGCTGTAATACATATCCAGCCTTTTAGTTTGTATTCATTTTCTGTTGTGTTGTTTTGTTTTGGTTTTAGTTTTTTCTATTAGGAAACAAGGTCTTGCTAAGCCTAGGCCCCCAGTTTGTGATCCTCCCACCTTAGACTCCTGAGTACCTGGGATTCCAGGTGTGTGACACCACATCCAGCTGGCTTTTATAATTCTTCAAATCCCAACATGCCTGGAAAACTAGGGAAATTTTTTATTTATACAAATTCCACACTTAACTTTTATATTTATTCATGGATATTTGTTGCTAATAGGAATGTGATCACTTAGTAGGCTGTTTTATCACTTTCCCTTATGTATTTTAATCACATAGAAAAGTTCAAAAGTTTTTTTTAAAATAATGTGTATAATTTTCTTAAAGCAAAGAAGAGATTCTAGATAAAGAGAGTACAGGTCTGGCACATAACTGCCTGTCAATACCTAAGTAAGCCAAAAGATATTTTTCTTAAAAAAAAAATGAACAAAGAAAAAAGAAAATTTCTAAGGAGTTTAGGAAAATTATTCTATTTCCAGTCTTTCAATCTCAGCTGCAAAATAGCTACCTTAGCCCTTGGCATAGATTTCTTAAAGACGATGCTGACTACTCTGCCAAGCATTCAATTCTTGTAATAAGGCATCAGATCCTAAATTAACCTCTTCTACTCTTTTTGCTGGAAGAATTCACTCTTAAACCTTGTTTAATAGAAATCCACATTTTCTTCTGGAGCCAGGCGGAGAGAATGCAGCTGCCTCCTCAGGCTGGTGTGAGGAGAGGGCGTCCCGGGCCCCTGGAGCACAGCGGTGCAGAGGACCTAGTCAGCGGCCAAGGTGACCTCTGGCAGCCTGGTCCTCTATCCTGGTGAACAAGACCAAGACCACGAACCTAGCACAGAAACCTAGACCTTCCTAGCACAGAAAGTGACCCTGTTTCTGCGAGCAATGGGCTGCTTACCATCCTGTTGTAGGGAGTCAACCACTCGAACCGAGCCACGTCCAAATCCCTGTCATGTTGATGCCAGCTAACGCCAAAGTCGATTCAAAGATACAGGTGGAAAATCACCTTTTTAACAAAGAAAACATGCTGTCCCATTTCAAGTTTGAGGAATACCACCCAGTGGTTTTCTGTGATCTCTGGAAGAGGTTAGGAATGAAGACCAAGATTTCCAGAATTCCCTGACTAGGAGCATGCCCCTTCACCAAACTCTCAAGGCAAGCAGTGGAAATTATTTCCACACTTGCTGTGACAAGAGACACATCTTCAAGACCATTGCCAGTGACAATGTGACAAAAATGTACAATGTCCTGAAGAGGTACCACCAGCATACAGTGGAATGTCATGGGATTACCCTTCTTCCTCGGTTCTTGGTGTGTACCAGCCTAATTTCCATGGAGTTAAAACATGTAATTGCTACAGGTAATGTGTTCAGTCAACATTTACCTATAAGTAGAAAATATGACTTGAAGTGCTCCATGGTGGCTAGAGAAGCTAAGGACAAAAGGCCAAAGAACTGCCAAGAAAGATAATGATTTCACTGATGAGGGCCCAAAAGATGGATATCACTGACAACCACAAAAACAGAATTCTGAAAAAACTGAAAAGGATGTTGAGTTTCTTGGTCAGTTGAAGCTCATGGACTACAGCCTTCTGGTGGGTAGAGAGGGCCAGATGGAGGAGGTGGAGTGTGAGGATGGGGAGGAGATGGAGAAAGCCCCGGTACCTACCAGGTCAGAGGCCCCAAACAACCTAGGAATACACTAAACAGCTCACCACCTATGGGCAAGTTTGACCCAGATATTGATGTATATGGAATTCGATGCCATGAACACTCATCCAGGAGAGAAGTGTACTTCACGGCCATAATTGACACTCTCACTCATTATGATGCAAAGAAGGAAGCTGCTATGCTGTAAAAACTGTCAAACGTGAGACTGAAGTAGAGAACTCAACCCACAGCCCAAAACAGTATTCAAAATACTTTTTGGACTTTATCAACCAGATCTTGACATAACCTCCTGCGTAGCCTTGAGTAGACATGAATGTAGGAAGGACAGGGGTGGCTTAGGTGTAGGAAAAATGAAAATCAAACTCAATAAAGTGCTCATATTTCAGGAACAAAATACCTTATTCACATCCTTAGTTCAAGATGCCTGATTGGGGGCTCCTTGCTTTAACAGCTACCTGGCATTTCCCAACATTGTTCCAGCTATTTCTGACTCTGTGTGCATGTCTGCATCTGTGCATGTACATATACCTGGGTGCACATTTTTAATTAATTAATTAATTAATTAAAGACCAATCGGCTTGAATAGGATTCCTCTGATTCCAGCTGTGGCTGAATAAATGGATGAATAAATGTGCACATAGTGTGGGAAGGGAGAGAAGGAAACACATGTCAAAGCAACTCTGTCAACATCACCCAATAAACTGGGTTGCTGTATTTTTTTGAGACAGTATTCATAATAATGAAGATAATGATACTGATGATAATCATAATGATTAACAGAATAATAAAAAGCTGCAAATATTACATTTTAGTTGCTCTCTCATTGCTGAGACAAAATACCTGGGACCCAAAGTTAAAGGAGGAAAGGTTTATTTTGACTCACAGTTTGTAGAGGTTTCAGTCCATAATCAGCTGGCTTCAAGGCAGGGCAGCATGGCAGAGGGACAACACAGAGGAGAAACAGTCTATAGCACGGCCAGCAGAAAGCAGCACCACCACCAGAAGCAGCAGCAAATAGCAAGCCTGCCTTCTTTCTGTCCCTTTATATTCCACCCAAATGACAAGCTTATTGACTGTGCCACCCCCAGCCAGGCTGAGGCTTCCTCTATCCACAGTCAGAACTATGCTAAACCAATTTAGTTATCACACACCCTAACCCAGTTTCACACATCCGTGATTCAGCTACCTCCAAACATCTCTACCTAGGAGCACATGAGGCTTTGGGGGTGCATCTAGATACAAACCATAACACCTACATGCAAACACTCCTTAATGGTTGTCACCTTACTATGTGTATGTAAAACTTACCAATAAAATCTTAAAGAATAAAATAGGAAATAGTTCACGGTAAAAAAAGAAAAAATAGTTTTTACCAAGCCCCCAGCCCTGAATGGAATAATGCTGGTGTCTCTGTGTGTACTGGTATGGGGTTCTGTCTCCGCATTGTTAGGATTCTCAATGTGTCAGAATAACACCCCACTCCAAGAAGCAGATGCTAAAGAACTCTGTCTACATTATCGCCTCCACTATATGCTGAGGACAACTGCTTGCTTCTCTTTTCTTGCCTGGAGACCCTTCATTGTCACACCCTTATGGTGCAGCATCAGAAGCCTAGCTACAAAACAAAAATAAAGCTTCTCTGAAAGATGCACAGTTTGGGGCAGTGTTAGCTACATCTCCTGTGACCGAATGCAAATCTGAATTCTAATTTGTGAGATTTATGAGACATTATGAGATTTATGTTTGACTATTGTTTTATACAACAGTATTTTGTTACAAATTATCCCTTTAACTGAAACCCTCAGTTTTACTGTTTATATTATTAAGAAAGTGGGATATTTTTGATCTAAAAATTTAATATACAGCATGTGAATTTTGAAGTTTACAGGTAAATCATTTTACAGTATAAGTGAAATAATGTTTGTTATATTGTGAAATGTGCCCTGCAGTCATGTTTTTGAGTAAATGTTTTGTTCAAAATATATAGTGCACAATCTTTTACAATAACAGAAAAAAGATTGTTTTGTTTCATCCAGATGTACATTATCAACCTGATTTTTTTAAATAAAAAGATTTAACCCTGATCTGGTTATGTAAATTCATTCCCCTAAACTGTGCTGATTGTGTTTAATCAAGTTAAAAATCTCCAACATTGATTGCATCTACCAGCTGTCCTGCATTTTCTAAAAGATGACAAGCTATAAGTATTATACTTGCTCAGACTAGATTATCTATTGGTTTATATGCTGTGCTAAATCTGTACCTTTAAAATTATTTGTCTAAACATGAGATTGTTTTTGTAAGCAGCTTCAAAAAACAAAAGGGCAAAAATCCACCCTGCAATAATTACTTACAGTACAAGAAATCCCCCTGCAGACTGCCTGTCCAGTCACTTCATTTCTGGGCAATCCAGAGTCCAGCTATGCCCATCATGTATGGGCTGCCTTCACGGTGACTTTTAAAGCTAGCAGCAATGCCACCCAACTTACTATCAGCTGACTTTGCATAGATCTGCTATCCAGTGGTGTTAACTTCACTGTAACATAGGTACTCAAACCCATATTTTATGTACTTAAATTAATCAGTGCTATGGTTTGTTTCCCCCACCACTACTACCATTAATTCTGGCATCAAATCCATTTTGGTGTTCTGAAGTTCTGTGGTTCCTTTGATCCAAGACTTAAAAATAAGAGGCCCTAAAGTAAAGACAAGGTACACATTCATGCTTTGAGTAACTGTTTCCTTTGTGATCAATCTCTGTATGCATTTAGCAGTTTACAAAATGCTTTATTTTGTCCTGTGATTCATCTCTGTTGATAAATTACGTGGACAGAATGAGAAAGTTTGCCTTCATCTCCTGGTGCTAACAATATATTCCTCTATTGAGTTAGGCTTTAAAAAACAAAACATTTTAATGACTCTCAAAAAATATATGCAATTTTTGACTCCTCTTAGGAATTAAAAGTAGCGTTTTTGTACATTCTATGAAAATTGATTTTATTTTAGTATACTGTAAAGAGTAAGATATTACATAATTATATAGCTATAATTTTTAATGATACATATTACAGGCAGAAAAATTTTGTCCTTTCCTTCAACTGTCAAATAATAAACTGATTACTTTCTTAAAAAGCATGATTTGTTGACATTTTATTAAGGATATTTTATCACATGATGTTGGATGTGGAGTTAGAATGCTCACTAAAACATAGGATAATGAGTTCTACTTCAGGGGGACCTGGGGAGTCGAGAAGAGGGAAGAAAAAAATTAAGATGTGTTATGCACATCTACCAAACCCCTATGACGAACTAAGCATTATATACCACAAACAGTAAAGAAATAAAAATAACAGAAGGTATAAGAGGGCAATAAAGGACAGGATCGTCTCCATAAGTAATGCGAGCAGACTGACTTCAGCTTCTCCTCAGAATAAAAGGAGGAAAAAGCCAAACACTACCAATGAATATCCTCAAATTCCTAAGGTAAAATAACTGCTAATTCAGTATTCCTAATCAAGGAGAAATTTCCTTCAGAAATGACTATGAAATGTCAAACAGGGTTTTAACAAACAAATATAATAATCAGTCACAGATAGATATTAAAGAAAGTCCTAAGACTATTCTTTAAGTATAGAGAAAACACATTCAGAGGTAGAGGAAAAAACAAAGAGCAATAAAAATAGAAAGCATCTGAGTAGCTTAAGTGAATATTAACAAAAAAAGTAATAAAACACTACAGATTTTGTACAGATAATAAAAATACATAAAAAGATATGAAAGTGAGGAAGAGAATAAATAGTCATAATTTTCTAAGGTTCTTAAGTTACCTAGAAGAAGATAAAACTAATAATAATTATTAACCTCTGGTAAGTCAAGGATATGTATTCTATTATGAATAGCAATTGCTAAGTGAATAGTAGCAACATGAATGAGTAGTGCAATGTGTATGACTATAGGCAAACACAGGAGGAAAAGAGGAACAATAAAAATCTCATGATCTAAAAGAAAGAACAAAAAAACCAGAAAAGGAGTAGGAAAAGGTAAGAAAATAGAAAATGCAGAATATGATAGATTTAACCCCTAAATACATTAACAATACTGAAGTTTTAATAGATTATATATTCAAATTAAAAGACAAATGTGGTAAGCTGACATTCCAAAAAGGAGGATATTCAAGTAGCCAATACATATATGAAAATCTCCTTAGTAGCCAGGATAATGCTAGTGAAAATGCTAGATTAGATGAAAGAATTAATGAAAAAAATTTCTGGGAGGAATAAGTGATTATGTCAAGATTGTAGGACACAAGATTAATACACAAAAGCCAATTGTTTTCTTATACACCAGTAACAAATGAGTGGGACTGGAATTTTAAAATACCACTTAAAATTAGCACTTCTCAAAATGAGAATAATGAAGTGTAACCGTAACAATCTATTTATAAGACCCATATGAGGAAAATTACAAAACTTTGATGAATGAAATCAAAGAACTAAACAGAGAGTTAAGGATGTTTCTAAATAAGGTGATTCAATGTTATCCAGATGTCACTTCTCCCCAACTTGATCTATGGGTTAAATACAATACCAAAATTCTAGCAAGTTACTACAGAAATGCTGACAAATTGATCCTCAAGTTTTTATAAACAAATGATCTAGACTAGCCAACCATATTGAAGGAAAAGAATAAATTTAGAAAACTGACATCAAGACTTGCTATCATACTATACTAAGACTGCGTAATACTGGTCAAAGACTAGACAAACAGAATTATTGAAATAAAATAGAGAGCTCACAAATAGCATACCAGGGTTGGGGTATAGCTCAGAGGCACACTGCCTGCCTGGCAAGCACAAGATACTGAGTTCAATTTCTGGTACAAAAAAGGAAGGAAGGAAGGAAGGAAGGAAGGAAGGGAGGAAGGAAAGGGAAGGGAGGAAGGAAAGGAACGGAAAGGAAAGGAAAGGAAAGGAAAGAAGGAAGGAAGGAAGGAAGGAAGGAAGGAAGGAAGGAAGGAAGAAAGAAAGGAAAGAAAAAAGAAAAGAGCACACAAATACAGACAACTGATCTTTGACTAAGATGCAAAGGCAATACAATACAGAAAAAATGTCCTTCAACAAATGGTGCTAAATCAACTTTACATCTTAACATTGATCACAAACTTAAATGTAAACTTTAAAATGCTAAAGCCCTTAGATGATGACATGAGAAATTTTAAATAATCTTTGAATTTGGATTCAGTAATGATCCTCCTTTGTTTTCCAACTGTTTCTAATCTCTTCCTCTTCTATTTCTCTATTTTTTTCTCCTAATCCCTTTTAAAATTTTCTCCCCTGAGGGTAAAATTGCCATATTGAAGGCTTCCTTCCTCCATAAATTTTCTGATCCATTTTAGATTTTATTATATAACCACAAAACTAGTCCATACGGTTAAAGGTGACAAATTAAATGGTCTCAGTTTGTTGTTTTCTAGGCTGTGTTTAACACTGCTTTTGCTGATTGTACCACTTTAGCCAAAGTGACATAATTGTTCTAATCAATTGTTCTTCCTCATATACCAACACTGAGATTTACCTAAGGGTCATAGAAAATACTGTGGACCAGTGCCAAAGAACGAGGGGCTGGGAAAGTAGGCAGCAACTTCTCATTCCTGATAAACTGAAGAGGTAGGAACTTGCAACAGACTCAAAACCCAAAGCCAGCTACTCCTGGAAGACACCTCTGAGAAGTAGTCACCTCCTAAAGCTTTTAAAAAATAGCAATAAAGCTACTCACCATAGGCAACTCACAAGCATTAATCCAGGAATTATACTTTTAAAAGTGGAAAATGAAAAGACACTTAAACAACATGCAACCCCAGACATCCAGTTCACCAAAGGCAAACCTGGGGCACATTGAAGTGGGACAATCTGAAAGCCACCCACCTGGCCTCTCTAAAGTGGTAACAACAAAGCAAATGGACAAGAGTCTAGAAAAACTCAAATAAGAATAAGTTCTCAAAAATAAAGACACTTCTCAGATGAAGAAGTAGAAATGGAAAATAAATAGATGAAAAAAATGTTCAACATCGTTGCCTATGCATCAAACACAAATTAAAGCAATGCTGAGATTTCATCTCACTCCAGAAAGAATGACTATTATAAATGAGGGGAATTTATATCAGTAAATACCCATCTCAGGAAAACAGAGCAAGCTCAAATAAATAACTTAATGGTGAACCTCAAGCTTCTAGAAAAAAAGAAGAGCAGGTCCAGCTTTCTTTTGTGTGAGGGAGGAAATTACAAAAACCAGCACTGAAATTAGTGCAATGGAGACTAAGAAAACAATACAAAGAATCAATGAATCAAAGAGTTGGTTATTTAAAATATTAAATAAAATTTACAAATACTCAGTCAACCATATCAAAAAAGGAAAGAAAAGACTCAATTCCATGCAATTAGAAATGAAAAGAATAAAACCACAACAGATTCTGCAGAAACACAGAGATCATATATTACTACTTTGAGAATTTGTATTCTAATAAGATGGAAAATACAGAAGAAATGAGCAGATTTTTAGATACATATGAATTACCAATGTTGAATCAAGAAGGTATAAAAATTTTAAATAAATCAGTATCAATGAAATTGAAGGTATGTTAAAAAAAAAGTCTACCAACAAAGAAAAGCACATGCCCTGATGGATTCACTGATGAATTCTATAAGAAATTTAGAGAAACCTAATGCCATTGCTTCTCAAAATGTTTAATGTAGTTGAAAGGGAAGCAATATTCCCAAATTCATTCCTGGAAACAAGCATGACCCTGATACCAAACCAAAGAAGGACCCAACTAAGAAAGAGAACTACAGGCCAATATCCCTAATGAACATAGATGCAAAAATCCTCAATAAGATACTGGCAAACAGAATGCAGCAAACCATCATGAAGATTATATGCCATGACCAAGTAGGATTCATCCCAGGGATGCAGGGAAGATTCTACATATGTAAGTCAATAAATGTAATACAACATATTAACATATCCAAGGACAAAAGCCATATAATTATATCACTAGATTCAGAAAAGGCTTTTGACAAAGTCTAGCACCCATTTATGATAAAAGCCCTACAGAAAATTGGAATAGATGGTCTCTGTCTCAATCTGATAAAAGTCATCTATGACAAACCAACAGCCAACATCATACTAAATGGACAAAAACGGAAAGCTTCCTCTCTAAAACCAGAAACAAGATAAGGATGTCCACCGTATCCACTTTTATTCAACATAGTCCTGGAAACTTTAGCTATAGCAATTAGACAAGAGAAAGAAATAAAAGGAATAGATAGGAAAGGAAGAAGTTAAACTATCATTATTTGCAGATAGCTTGATACTCTACATAGAAGATTCCAAAAACTCCACCAAAAGACTACTAGAATTAATAAGCAAATTCAGTAATGTAGCTGGATACAAAATCAATACTCAAAGATCAATAGCCTTCCTGTACACAAATAACAAACTTACTGAGAGAGAAGTTAGGGAAACCATACTTTTTTTAAAATTTTATTTAAAGAGAAAAAAACAAAACAAAACAAAATAAAGGGTAGCAACAATACAGAATTCCAAGAAAAAAAAGGAAAAGAAAAACAACAAAAAAACCTAAGAAATTATTACTTGACAAACTACATACTGACTTCTTGGAAATAGTTGTTCAAATTACAAAGTTAAAACATGTAAAGTAGACATTCAAACAGTGAGACTGTTAACAGTTCTGCTCCACGATCTGACAAAAACAGCAATATGGTCATCCATCTTACCCACTTAAATATACATGCAATGATATCAAAAGGAAACCATACCTTTTACAATGACATCTAAAAAATAAAATACCTAAGAATCAATATAACAAAGGAAGTGAAAGATCTCTACATTGAAAACTACAGTTCTCTGAACCAGGAAATTGAAGAGGATATCATAAAATGGAAATCTATCCTTTGCTCTTGAGTAGGAAAAACCAATATAGTGAAAATGGCCATTCTTCCAAAATTGCTATACAGATTTAATGCAATCCTGATCAATATTCAAACAGCATGTCTCACAGAATTAGAGAAAAGAATCCTGAAATTCATTTGGAACAAGAATAGACTTAGAATAGCAAAGGCATTTCTGGCAACAAAGGGAAGGCAGAAAGCATCACAATACCAGACTTCAAAGTATACTACCATGCTACTGTGATAAAAATAGTGTGGTATTGACAAAAAAAGACCTGAAAATCAATAGAACAGATTAAAAGATGCAGAAATAACTTCAGACATACTTAGCTACCTTATCTTTAACAAGGTGCAAAACACCTTTGCTGGAAGAAAGACAGCCTCTTTAATAAATGGTGCTGGAAAATCTTGTTTTCTTCATGTCAAAGATTAAAATGAGACATGTTTCTTTCATTATGTGCTAAACTAAAATTGAAGTGGGTCAAAGATCTAAATATTAAAACAGAAACATTAAATCTGCTTCAATATAGAATGACTAGAACTCTTGAAGACATTGTAGGCAAAGACTTTATGAATTAAATCCCAGGGCCAGGGATTTAGCTCAGTGGCTTAAGCGCCTGCCTGGCAAGCACAAGGTTGTGAGTTCGATCCCCGGTACCAAAAAAAAAAAAGAATTTATAAAATCCCGATTGCTCGGGAGCTATCAAAAAGAATCAACAACCGGGATCTCATCTCATTAAAAAGCTTTTACACAGCAAGAGAAACCACCAATAGAGTGAAGAGACAACCTATAGTGTGGGAAAAAAATTTTTGTCAGCTGTTTCTCAGAAAAAGGACTACTATCTAGAATATATAAAGAACTCAAAAAAATCAGACACCCCCCAAATCTAAAGACCCAACCCAAAAATAAGCATCTGAAATAGACACTTATCAGATGAAGAAGCAGAATCAGCAAATAAATAGATGAAACAAATGTTCAGCATCACTGGTCGTGCATGAAACACAAATTAAAACAATACTGAGATTTCATCTCACACCAGAAAGGATGGCTATTATCAAAGAATAATCTAATAACTAATGCAGCAGCAGGGCAGTGAGGAAAAAAGGAACCCTTTTCTACTGTTGGTGGGAGTGTAGCCTGGTACAATCACTAAAATCAGTGTGGGGAATCCTCAAAAAACTAGGACTAAATATTCCATTTGACCCAGCTATTCTCCTTCCTGGTATCTTCCTGAAAGAATTTAAAAAGTCATATCCAGAGCAATATATGCACACTCATGTTTATAGCAGAAGAGTTTGTAATAATCAAATCTTGGAAATAGCCCAAATGCCCCATCAACTGCTGAATGGATAAAGAAGATGGAGTAGTATTGTACTATGAAGAAGTTTGAGATATTTCTAGGTAACTGTATGCACCTTAAGACCATACTCTTAAGTGAAATAAATCAGACACGCATATGTAAATGCCACATTGTTTCTCTGGTGTGAGAAGCCAAAAGTGTAAATAAGGACCAAAATATATAATAGGTGTTGTGAAATAGGAAGAAAATATTCAAATGCAGAGGGGAACAAGGCAGGAGGGAGGGGGAAGGAAAGAAGGGAAAGTTTCTAAAAATGAGAAAAAAATGGAAACAAAGCTTTTGTAAATAGGAGAATGGGGAAAAATAAAAAAGTTATATCACATACAGATACAGATTCTCTATAGTGAATGTGATCATTATATATACCTAAAATGTACTGATAAAATCTGATTTAAAAAAAAACAGCAGTAAGATAACTGCACAGTCAGTACTGCTAAGTATCTGGAGGTAAAGAGACTTTCATTCATTGTTAGTGGGAAATGTAAAATAATGTGGTTATTTCAGAAGACAACTTGTTCTTTAAAAACTAAACTTATGGAGGAAAAAAAGATGGTGGACTGGTAGGTAGCAGGAGAGAGACCCTCTCTGAGAGAGACAGCTCAAATGCCAGAATAAAACACCCTGGAGAGACCCAAACAGATAGAGATGGACTCTCACAATCCAGGAAAAAACTAAAGTGCAAAAAACCGCTTGAATATGAGGTCCTGGGGCTACTATTAGTGAAGCCAAGATCAGTGAACACGGGGCTCTCCTCCAGCCGCCTGAATTCCTGCCTGACCTGAACAAGCGATCTGCGCCGAAGCGACTGGCTTGAGCCGCGGGAGCGCGGAGCTGAACAGCCCTGTGTGCAGCTTGCCCGGACTGGCCCTGCACACAACCCACCCAGAGGCACCATGAATTTGCACCACAGCCGTGCTGAAGTCAGAGGGCGGGGAGCCCAGCAGTTCTCAGGGACCAGCATCAACACATGGTGAGTGATGGGAATAAGACCCTCCCACGGGAAAGGGGAAACCGACTGGACCACATGTTGGATTTGGGCAGGAGAGCCCTAACTCCATAAGGAAGTGGCTTCAGTTGGTTGCTCCCCTCGCCGAGTGGATTGGTGGAATCTGCTTGGACTAGGCCACGCCCCTGGCGGGGACCCAGTCACTCACTACAAATTAATTCCCTGAGATCAGTGCACACTGAAGCAGTGAAGGCCTGCAAAGGTTGACTGCCCCATAGGGGAGCAGCCAGCGCACACTGCCTGTGCCTGAATTTTAATCTCTGATAACCAACTGAAGAGGGCAAAAGCTCCTAGCCTGCGCCCTCTAGAGGAGCCTTAACCAACAAGAAAAGGGCCTGGGAATTACACTGTACACTTGTATGGAAGGAACCAAAAACATGCGAAAGGGAGAAATAAGAAAACACTCCCAGCCCCCAACCCTGAGAACATTGATCCAGGAGAGGTAAATACAAAAGAGATTGAGGGCAGCAAAAATGCAACATTAAACGCAGCATTAGCGGACATAAAGAGATATCTTCAGGACCTCGTAAGCAGGACCAAAACTGAAATATTAATTCAAATTAAACAAGAGATAAGTAGATTAATAAAAGAAGGGCTGGGCACTTCTCAAGAAGACACAGACAGAAGAATGGAGGAACACAAAAGGAGAGAAAAATTTAATGAAGAATTCAGAAAAAACCTAGAATTAAGGAAGCAGATTCAAAGAGATTATCAGGAAACTAAAGTCTCCATTAGAAAGCTGGCAAAACTGCTTGAAAGAAACCAAAGATAGACTATCAAAAATTGAATACAGGCTTGCAATGTGTGATCATGAAAGGGAAGATCTCTTAAAAATAAGGGAGCAGGCAGTAAAGATACAAAGACTGGAAGATAACAAGAGGATCTATAACTTAAGAATAAAGTATGTGAATGAAGAAGCAGGAATCAAAACAGAGAATTTACAAAGGCTATTCACAGAAATTATTAAGGAAAATTTCCAAAGCATAGAAAAAAGAAATGATATGCAGAGGTATGAAGCATACAGAACTCCAGCCACCTACAACCAAAACAGAGCTACACCTAGACACATAATAATCAAGATCCCAGAAATTCAATATAAGAACAGAATATTAAAAGCTATCAGAGAAAAGAAACAGATCACCTATAAAGGAAAACCCATCAAAATCATGGCAGACTTTTCAACAGAGACCATTAGGTCAAGAAGAGCTTGGAGTGAAGTAATTCAAGCCCTGAAGGAGAACAACCTCCAGCCCAGATTGATGTATCCTGCAAAACTCTCTCTAGAAATTAATGGAGAAAAAAGATGCTTCCATGACAAAGAGGAACAGAGAGAATTTGTTACCACCAATCCAACTCTACAAAAAATACTGAAGGACATTTTAGAGAGAGAGAAAAAGAATACGATCATTTCAGGAACAGTGGCAGAGAGGCCTCAGTGAACGGGGCAGGCAGTGGAGTGGAACAGAAAAATAAACAACCAATGGCAGAAAAACAGAATAGCAGAAATAAGGCCGAGAGGATTGGCTGTAATCTCTAGTATAGATGGCCTTGAAATATTAACAGAGAGAAACACAGGCAGAGTAGATCAGGAGATAGGGTCCATTGAGATGCTCTATATAGGAAGGTAGTGGGCCCCAAAACAAGCAGTGCACCCTATGGGAGTGAAAGGGGAGGAATTGTCTAAAAAAGGGAGGCAGAGGATATTGTTAATGGGGTAACAAGATTTAAAATTTACATTATTCCCACCACGCTGCTTGGATGGATTACATGCTGTTCCAGTTTGTCTACTTACACTAGACTTGAGGTCGGCTATCCCAAAAATAAGAGGACATATTATGGTAATCATCCCTAATTTTCCTATCAACTTAATCTGAAGCCCTTTATAACTTATGCTGTCTTATGACTGATCTTATTTGAATCTGGTTTGTTACATTGCTACTTTGTATTGACTGGTTTTATTTAAATCTGTTATGATTGATAGCATCAAGTCTAAGAGTATAGGCAACTACACTGAAGATGACAAGATTCACTAAGATACCCACTCTGGTTTGATTATTACTTGCTTTTGAAGTCTTATAATGTCTCCAATGCTTCGTTTTTATTAATGTTGTTATACACTGCTGAGACATCATGGTAACCATTGTAGATCACC
>PVJX010039367.1:0-15800 GCA_004027295.1 Dolichotis patagonum
AGGAGTGAAAAGATTTGGAAGCACTTAGGTAAATAGCAGGTTGCCCCTCCAATCTAAAAACTGAGGGACAACTATTTGGTGGGACCCAAAATGTGCAGTGTACCCTGTGGGAGTGAAACAGAGGAATTGTCCAAAAAAGGAAGAGGATATTGTTAATAGTGTATCAGGATTTAAAATCCACATTACTCTCACCGCTCTGTTTAGATGGATTATATTCTTTTCCAGTTTGTCTACTTGTACTAGATTTGAGGGCACAGACATCGATCCCAAAAATAGCAAGATATAGTATGGTAATCATCCTTAATTTCCTATTAACTTAATCTGAAGCCCTGTATAACTTACACTGTCTTATTATGACTGATCTTATTTGAATCTGGTTTGTTAGATCACTGTTTTGCATTGATTTATTTTATTCAAATCTGTTATGATTGCTAGTATCAAGTTTGAGAGTATAGGCAACTACACTGAAGATGAAAAGATTCACTAGGATACCCACTCTGGTTTGATTATTACCTGCTTTTGAAGTCTTATAATGTCTCCAATGTTTTTTTTATTAATATTGTTATATACTGCTATATTCAATTATACTATGCCTGATGATATAGACAATTATATTGAAGATAACAAGAGACATCATAGTAACCATTGTAGATCACCTTGTATTGCAGTATTATACGACTTTTTTGTTTCATGTTTTTCTAGGAATTTGTTTTGTTTGTCTTGCTTTGTTTTGTTTTTCCCTCTAATACAGAAAGGATAGATATGCATGTAGAGACTCATGCATGTGTAGAACTTATAAACAGTTTATGAGAACTGATTATATAATGCATGATGAAATGAACAGCCACTTTGAAGAAAAAGAGACACTACAGTAACCAGTGCTGATTCCATAGCATCACGATGTGAAATCCAGCAATACTATTATTCTTTGCTCAGAGTGATTTTAGTCTGTTTTGTTTTGTTTAATTTCAACATATGTGAAGGTAAGGACAACTATTTTGAAGAGAATGAGAGACACTATGAAAGCCATTGTTGACTTCTTTATTGTCTGGTCTTGAAGACCTAAAACAACTTCATCATCATGTTTGGATCAGTTTTATACTATGTTGTTTTGTATGAATTCATTGTATGTGAAAACATGGGCAACTATTTGAAAAAATAAAGAGACAATATGATAGTAAAGATCTCTGGTTGTGTTGCTTTGAAATTTATGTCTCTTACATTGCTTTCTTATGTTCTGTTTTGTTGTGTTTAATTTTACCCTCTTCAAAATAAAAAAGAAACAAATGAATTAAAGAGTATTTAAATATTATGAAACATAAGATTTGTGTTCCTCTTTTTGTTCCAATGAGTCTGTTTAAAATGATCTTTCCAGGTCTCTTGCCCCTGAGGCTGCTGGGGATCCTATTGCTCCTCAGCAGGGACTGGAGGCCAAGATCAACCCTGCAAAAGCATTGTCAGTGCTGCCACGAGTGGGCAGCCTGATTGCCTGCCTCCCACACGTGTGGTGGCTGGGAAGTAGATCGGAGCAGGCACGCTGCCGTGAGCTGGACCAGATCTCGCTGGATCCCGTCTCCTACGGCCCCACTCCTGGCCTAGTCTATTCCACAGTAGGCTCCACCACAGGAGAACGCGTGCACTGAGGCCGTGAGGCGGGGTCATACACGGGCTCGCATGGCAGGGCGTGCTGAGGAAGAGCCACAAGTGGGTACTAGAGAAGAAGGTGCACAGGAGGCAGCTGGGCAAGGCAGTCCAGCCTGACACCCAGTGCACGGCTTCTGAGCCCCATGCCTCCTTCTGCCACCTTTTCTCGATTGACTGACAACATGGTGTTTTAGAAGAGTTCTGCAGTTGTAGGAATATTTTTTCTTAAAAAAAGTTTCCAAGAGTTTATTTCACTCTAATATCAAGGCAAAAAATGATTTTTCATATTAAACCTCGCTTGAAATATAATGGGGTGTGGTTACATGGGTGTGTGTATGTGTAACGAATGTGCTTCATTGTTTAAAATAATAGCTTCATAAAAGTTGAATCTATCTATGTATCTATCTGTCTATCTGTCTTGTCAATGAGGCCTCAATCTTTAGATTTTTTTCTTTAGCTACTCCTCTCATTCTTTTGGTAATCCCATCCAGTGTTTATGGCTTTACACGCCATCTACACCAGTGTGTTCTAATAGAAATATGATGTGAGCCTAACGATAATGTTAAACATTAGCCATATATAAAAAGTGAAAAGAAACAGATAATACTAATTTGAATAATACATATTGTCTCTCTTTTTTTGTGGTTCGGGGGACTGAGCCCAGGGCCTCAAACCCAAAGCCTCAAACATGCTAGATCCAATGAGTTCCAATGAGTCTGTTTAAAATGAGTTTTCCAGGTCTCAGGTAATCTAAATCCCCAGGCCAGTAATACATTTTTTACATAATATATCCAAATATAATTTCAATGAAATCAGTATTAAAATACTAATGAGACATTTTACTTTCCTTTTTTCTGTTTGAAGTCTTTGAAATCCAGTGAGTATCTTATCCTTACACCACATCTCAACACAAACCAGCCATACCTCAGGGGTTCAATAGTCACATGGGGCTGGACCCAACCAAGGTACTCAGTAATCCTCCTTGGTTTTATTATGAGCATCTCAGGCTTATTACGTCCAAACAAAGCATTTCAGAGGCTTCCACATCACAGTTAATGGCGATTTGGGTCCCAAATATTGGGGCAATCCAATATACCTGTTTCACACCCTGAATCCAGTTCATCAACAACGTCTAATGGCTCTACTGTCAAAAGATAAGACTGTTTCACGATCTCTGTTAACACCAGGGGACAAAGCACCATCATCTCTTTTTGAGGTGATGATCACCTCTTTCTGAGAATGGGCTCCACGTTTACATGCAGCCTTGGCCCCTTTGGTGGGTCTACAACACAGCAGTGAGGGAGCATACTGGTCTCCTAAGAACTCTCCTGCCTGCGGGCATGGTGGTGCATGCCTGTAATCCCAGCACTTGGTAGCCTGAGGCAGGACAATCATTGCAAGTTTGAGACCAGACTGTGCTACAAAGTGAGCTCAAGGCCAGCCTGAACTGCTTGGTGAGACCCTGTCTCAAAAAGACAATTAAAAAAAAGAATTCTCCTGGCTGGCATTTCACTCAGCAAAAGCCAGCACCCTTACAATGGTGCCAGGCCTTCACCTCCTGTGACCTTTGTGCTCTCCCCTTTCTTCTGTCCCTGGCCCATTCACCGCAGGCTCCCCAGCTTCTTTGCTCCTTCTCAACTACACCAAGCATGCTCCAGCCTCCAGGCATTTGCACTTGCTGTCTCCTCTGTCTGGAATGCTGTGATCCCAGACAGACACACACCCTCTTCCTTTCCTTCTTGCAGTTTTTGCTCAAATGCCACCTTCTTTGTAAATCCTTCCATGAATACTCTGTTTAAACTGCACTCTACTCCTACCCCCCAGATTCCTTATTTTTTTCCTTTTCACTATTTTGTTTTCTCTCCAATAGCGTTTATTGCCTATATTTTGTTTAACTTTTGTTCTCCACATTAGCATATAAACTCTGTGTGAACAGAACTTTCTGTCTGTATCTACAGCACTACAGTATGTATCTACTAATGTGTGGCACAGTAGGTATTCAATATACACTTATTCAATGACATGATATAAAATTCCTACTCAACACAATTGTTTGTAATGTTAAAATATCCAATGAGAAGACACAAAGCTGTATTTTTTTTGTACCGGAAATCAAACTCACTACCTCGTGCTTGCAAGGCAGGTGCTTATGCTGCTGAGATAAATCCCTGGCCCAGTTGTATTGTTTTTTAAACAGTGCTTCTTCTCCCGTACTTTGTAAGACAGTGTAAAAATACAAGATACTTGAATTTAATATACATTTTTCTAAATCAAATAAAAATAGTTTCAACTTTTAAATACTGTATGTTACCATAGATATTTTGATGTCCTGTAAAAAATTTAAAACATAGGGACTGAATTATAATATTTTCTTGAGGCAATTAGTTTGCCAGTAAAACATTTTTCTTGCTTAGTTGTGTACTATATATTTTTGTGTGTGTGACAGAGTCCCATTGTATAGTTCAAAGTAGTCTTGAACTCACTACGTATCCCAGGCTGGCCTTGAACTCACAGTGATCCTCTTGCTTCAACCTCCCGAGTGCTGAGATTACAGGCTTGTACTACCATGACCAGCCTTGCTTGTCTACTTTAATTCAGGCAAGCATTATGTCTTGAGCTCCTGATAGATCCCAGGTACGTGTTCATTTTTTCCAGAGATTTTTTTTTGTTTGTTTTTTGAGACAGGATCTCGCTATGTAGCTCAGGCTGGCCTCAAACTCTCAGAGACCCTCCTGCCTCAGCCTCCCAAGTGCTAGAATTCCAGGCATGTGTCACCATGCCCAGCTCCAGTGTTTTTTTGAAGCAGAGTCTCTAAGAGGCTTAGGCTGGCTTTGAACTCATGATTCTTTTGCCTCAGCCTCACACGTGCTAATTTTAAGAGTATGCTTTGGGGCTAAGGATGGAGCTCAGTGGTACAGCACTTGACTAGCATGTGGCAAGTCCTGGGTTCTCTCCTTAGCATAGATAGACAAACAGGCAGGCAGGCAGGCAGGCAGGCAGGCAGGCAGGCAGATAGATGTTAGAGTGGTAAAGGGGGACATTTCTCTTGCTCAAATACAAGTGGGAAATACTGCTGACTCTGTTATGTTGTGGAAATTATTCTAATTCCTTATTCCTTTAATTAGTTCTGGGCTTCCTCTAGCTTGGGGACCTCATATAGTTAGCTGTAGCCTCTGGTTTGTGAATGTCTCTCCATATTGTGTGCTTTGACATTGTGTTATTTTTCAGCTAGGAAGACAGCAATTTTCAATTTTTCCCTCTTAAAGGTATTTTTTGTGTGTACGTGTTTTGGGAAACAAACTCAGAACCTTGCGCTTCCAAGGCAGGCTCTTTACAGCTGAGGCCCAGAGCGTTTATTTTTTGTATTTAATTCTTAATGGCTATTGATTTGGTTCCACATTTCTCTTTTAATGGCTGTGCATTTCAAAGAGCCTATATTTTTTGTTTTTTAAGTTTATATCTTGTCTTCCTTACAGTACTCCTGGTAAAGAACTTTCTGATATTTTATTTTCCTGCAGTCTTGGATGGTAGTCCATTTGAAAACTTTGGACCTGAGATCATCCTGAACGTTAAATTCTTACTTTGTACCCTCATTGCATAAGCTAAACAGGTACACAACTAGGATACACATATATAACATTATATATATGTATCATATTTGTGCTTATAATTTTTCACTGCAAGAGATATTCAAGTTTGTTAATTAGTATTGTGAATGATTATATATGCTCCTCCATATGCACATACACGTGTGAAAGTGTACATAGGTATGTGTGCACATACATACATATGCACATATGACACATGCCTGTATTTCTCATTGCTACTTTTCATACTTCTGCTGTATATACACTCTTATCTATAAACAATATAGATAGCTCTGCTCCCTTTCATTGTCCATTTCCTAAAATAAATATTCTACTACTACTTCTCCTTTCTTGTTACTCATTTGTTCCTAAAAACAAGAAATAATAATTATTTTATTCTAAATGACTCTTCTGAGTTCTTAGAGATTAAAGGCTCTAATCATTTATATTTACTTTTTACTGTGTCTTTATTAGATTCAGACACAATTTGCATCCCATAAACTCTAGTTCGTTTTGTTTATAACTTTTCTTTCAACTAAGTATCCCAGGAAGCGAATGAGTTGACATAGCACAGGGTCAGTTGCTTATGGCTCAACAGACTGTCCATTTGCAGGAAGTGCCATTCACACGGTCTGTGATGCAAGTAGCATTCTCTAGAAATATTCAGTGTGGCAGCATTAGTGGTATGCATGTTAATACATATTTCTGAAAGTGTTACAGAAACTGCAATAGTTGGGGAGGGCAACATATTTCAGCACAATGCTACGTTGCAAAATGTTGTCTGTATGTTAACTTCCTGGTCATCATGTTTTCATTCTCTTGGTGAACTGTTGTAGACATTCAGTAGTTGTTGGCCAGAGCACACCATTTAACATCCAGATTTTCACCTAATAAAAGTACAAATACGTTCCCTTAAACTTCATTGCTTGCAATGTTTGTTTGTTTGTTCCCATCCATTGTCCATGCAAACCAGCACAGATAAGCAGTTTGTCAAGGCAAGGTTAGCTTTAAGACTATTAGAGCAAGGAAGTTTGTGAAAATAGATAATTCATATCACATTGCTGCAGTTTCACTAGCACAACTGCTCTTTTTAGCATTCATTATGGAAATTTGTATATGTAACCTCCACAAAAGCAGAAAAAGTAGTTTAATGAATCCTCACATACTCATACTCAAGCTTCAGCAACTACGAGTTTTTTGCTAATCTTGTCTCACATACCACCACCATAAACTTTTTTTGCTATATTTTTTATTAAACTGAAATTTCCAACACAGAGTTAAATCATCTAGAAATGTGCAACTCAGTCACATTTAGGGCATTCAAATTGTTGTCCAACCATGACCTCTATCTAGTTTTTTCACCACCCCAGAAGACCCTGTGTCTATGAATAATTATTCCCATTTCCTCTCTCCCCAGTGCCTGGCAACTACTAATCTGCTTTCTGTCTCTATAGGTTTGCCTATTCTGGATATTTTATGTGACAAGAATCATATAATCTTTTGTGTCTGGCTTCTTTGATTCAGCATTTTTTGGAGGCATACCCAAAGTTGTAGCATGTATTGCTAATGCATTCCTATTTGTAGTCAACTAGTATTCCATTATACTGGGTTTACCACAGTTTATCAGCTCATCTGTTGGTGGACATTTGGATCATTTCCACCTTTTGACTACTGCAAATAACACTACTTTAAACATTCATGTACAAATTTCCATGTGAACATATGCTTTCATTCCTCTTGGATATATACCTAGAAGTCCAGTTGTTAGATCATATGAATTCTATACTTTACTTTTTTATATACTACATTGTTTTCTACAGTAGCATCATTTAACATTCCAACAAACAATGAACAAGATTCCAGTTCATGTGTATTTGGTCAATACGTGTCATTTTGTCTCTAAATCTATCCCTGTGTGCCTGTGTACCAGTGTGTTATCGCTATGTTAGTGGGTGTGAAATGGTATCTCAGTAGGATTTTGATTTGCATTCGACTAATGACTACTGAGGCCCAGTATTTTTTCATGTGCTTGTTGGCCTTTTGCATATCTTCTTTAGAGAAATAACTGTTCATTTGCCCATTTTCAGTTGGTTTGTTTGCTTTTTTCTTTTAAAATTATAAGTTTTTTAATATATTCTGAATACTGGATTCTTATCAGATGTATGACTTGCAGATGTTTTCCTTTTCATTTATCTATTTTGACAGTGACCTTTTCCTTGTTTTAATGGCAATGTGCCAATGATTACCTGTTACATAACATATCACCCCAAAACTGATTTGTTTTATTGCCTCTCATGGATTCTGTAGGTCAGGAATTTCAGAAAGAGCTTATTTGGGTGGTTCTGGCCAAGTCTCACATGTGACTGTGATGACTGCATCTGGTACTGCAGGGACACTGAAGCAGCAGGGGACTGACCAGGCATTCCTTCCATTTCATATAATCTCAGGACCTTTGCATGTGGGCTATTTTAGGCTTCCTCACTGAATAGTGGCTTCAAACAATGGCTGGACTGCTGGGCCTGGTGGTGTAGGCTTGTAATCCCAGTACTCTAAGAGGCTGAAGCAGGACAACTGCAAGTTCTAGCCCAATCTAGGTAACTTCGTGCCTGAGACTCTGTCTCAAAATAAAATTCATTAATTAATTAAACAAATGAACAAATAAATAAATAGAACTGAGGATGTAGCTCAGTGAAAAGTTCCTAGGTTTAATCCCTAGTACCTAAAAAAAATGTTGAGTTGCTTGTCTTGTAGCTCAGGACTCCAAACAGGTATCCAAAAGATCCAAGTAGGTGCTGTCTCTATTTTATGATCTGGTATCTGAAGTCACATTGTGTCACTCTATCTTAGCCAAAAGTCTACCTAGTTTCAACTTCTTTTTTTTATTTTTTTTGGGTACCAGGCATTCAACTCACCATGCCTGGCAAGCGCCAGGCAGACATTTGTGCCACTGAGCTAAATCCCCAGCCCATCTACCTAGATTCAAAAGGAGACAACATAAGCTAGTTGAGGTGTCCATGTCTGTAATCTAGCCACTCAGGAGGCTGAGGCAAGATTGGAAGTTGGAGACCAGCCTGGATAATTTTGTGAGCCTTTTCCTCAAATAAATAAATATATAAATAAGGAAAGGGGAAGGTAGCTCATGATAGAGCACTTGCCTAGCATGCCCAAGCCCCTGAGTTCAATCCTCAGTACTACAACTACAAAAAAAGAAAAGAAGCAACAAAGCCACTTGGCTCTTGAAGAAACAAACTGGTGCAATGAGTGGGCAACCCACATAGTCCCATGGGGCCCTCTACTTGGGTTAATGCTTTTCTGTTTCTGTCTTGACATACTTAATACATTTGGAACAAAGAACCCTGCATTTTCACTTTACTCTGGTCTTAGCAGGTTTGTACAGCCAGTCCTGATTTTAGGGGAGAGATGTCAAAAGCCACATTGTGAGAAGAGCACATGGGATACGAGGTATTGTTGCAGCCGTCTTTGAGAATTACAGTCTGCCACAGTTCATGTTTAAGGCTTAACTGTATGCCAAGGCATTTTATCTCATTAAATTTCCACCAACATGTAATGTAGGTACAGTTATTATTTCCATTTTATAGTGGGCAAAATAACCTGTTGATATTCACTCCATTAGAGAATATGGAGACCAGAATTTCAACCAAGTCCAGCCTAACTCTTCTATCCTAGTGCTTACCCACTGTGTGGTCCAGATTGTGTCAATTTTAAACCTTCCCATAGGCCCTAATCATCTGAGCTATTGTATTCTTATTTGTTCTCCAGGGCGGTCAGAGAACAGAAGGTAAACAGTGCCTGGCATATAATGAGAACTCAATAAACTTTAACTACCCCTCCTTTTTCCTTAGTATTCCCTTCAGTTTTGGTTGCATTTATTAGCAGTTATTATTAGGCCCTGTTTTTTATATTAGTAGAAATAAGATATTTTTTATTTGATAATGTGGATTATTACCTACTAGGTATCAAGCTAAATGTTTTCCATTTTCTTTCTCTAGGCTGTGAGATTGCTCCATCTTTCGAGTGGTTAGTTTTCTTATCTCTGAACTAAACCCAGTCTCCTGGGCACTTTGCTCAACACTGGACCCAGCATTTGAAACCTACAACTTAAGGGAGGAGAGGTTTATTTTTGACTCATAGTTTCAGTCCATGGTTGGCAGACTCTGAGATAGAAACAGGATGGCAGAGGGGCATGGGAGACAAAAAGCTTCTCATTTCATGACAGCTAGGAAGCATAGCCCCAAAGGAGGACCCAAGGAGGGAAATAAACTCTCCCATGCCCCAGCCCAAGTGACCTGCCTCTAACCAGACTCTCCTAAGAGCACATTCATTAAGAACTCACAGTGAATGAATCTAATTATGAGTGTAGCACCCTCATGATGTAGTCATCCTCAAAAAGCCTTGCCTCTGAATGCATGAGAGTTTGGGAGTACATTTTAGATCTAAACTGTAACACTCATTCATCTTCCGTACAGAGACGCACTTTGTACTAGAAATGAGTGGTTAGGTAATCCCTGTCTCCCTCCTTCCTTCCTTTCTTTCTTTCTCTTTCTTTGTTTCTTTCTTTCTTTCTTTCCTTCTCTTTCTTTATTTCTTTCTTCTTCTCTCTCTGCCTTCCTTCCTTCCTTTCTTCTCCCTCCCACTTTCTTCTTCTTCTTCTTCTTCTTCTTCTTCTTCTTCTTCTTCTTCTTCTTCTTCTTCTTCTTCTTCTTCCTTCTTCTTCTTCTTCTTCTTCTTCTTCTTCTTCTTCTTCTTCTTCTTCTTCTTCTCCTTCTCCTTCCTCTTCCTCCTCCTCCTCCTCCTCCTCCTCCTCTCTGTTTCTGTCTCTGTCTCTGCCTTTCTCTTTCTCATGCTGAGAAGTCAACCCAGGGTCTTGCCCATGCTAGATAAGCTCTCCACAACTGAGCTACATCCCGATCTTTTTCGTTTTATTTTGAGACAGCATCTCACAAAGTTTCTCAGGCTAGCATGGAACTTGGGATTCTTATGCCTTATCCTTCTGTGTAGTTAAGATAGGCAATATTTCAGATCTGCTCCAAACTCCGTGTGTTTACCTTCCTTCTCCATGTTCCTAGTTTGTTCTCAGCCCTTGCATTTTCTGGACACAATCTATGTGTGTCCCTGACATGACCTAAAACTTCTAGTTTCATGTTTTCAACTCTGCCCCAGGGTTAGTTTCTGCAGCACTTGTCCACTACCAAGTCCTCGTCTCTTTTCCCCAGCTTGGACCATTTTGTCTCTTGATAAATTCTCAGGAAGGAATATTCATTTACATAGGAAAACGTAACCCCTAATGTTTTCTACAACATTTGAAATACATAAGAATCTCACATTTGCATTTTTAAAAGCATATCATTAGCTATATCATCTATAGCTTCCCTTGAGGGAAAAGGTAGAAAAATCCTTATAGGTAGCCAGCTGATATTCCTGGCCTTGCCAAATTCTGTGAGATTTATCATTTTTGGTTTCTCCATCTGTGAAATGGGAGAAATAATCTCAGTTCTGCTTCCTTCTAAAAATTATTCTTATGATTGAAAGAGATAATGGATATAAATGTGCTTTGTAGACTATGCAGTTCTCCACAATTACTGCTTGATTGTTATAAAGGTCTCAGCAAAACACAGAATGCAGCATAGCATAATGGTAGTTTCTGTTTTGTTTTATTATATTCACATAGCCATGGAGACATTCTCTTTGGAGAATCTCATTTGTATTGACTGGCTCTTATGTGCCAACCACTATTTTAGACCTGCCCTGTGCAACAGAGTAGGCACTGGTTTTACTTAGCTTCTGAACGTGTAAAATATGACTCATGTGACTGAGGAAGTAAATTTGTGAATTTATTTAAAGTAACATATACTGAAATATAAAAACTATAGCCAGGTGTGATGGTACCACTTAGATGATAAAATGTAAAAGTTTAGCTGGGTTTGGTGTTGCACACTTGTAATCCCAGCTTTCTGGTCACTGAGGCAGGAAGATCACAAGTTTAAGGCTATCTTGGGCTATGTATAGAGACCCTGCCCCATCCCTAAAAAAAGAGAAAGAAAGAGAAATGATCTTTACTCCCACCTTCTCCTTGCCATCCACCCACCCATGAGACTGCTACTATTAGCTCATGGAAAGGGCCTTACATATGCACATACCTATTATTTTTTCAAAAATATTGATCCATAGCTTTTAATATCCTTATTATTCTTTTATATCAGAAGAGAATTCCTTAGATTGAATGAATCATGTATATTCATTCATTCATTCCTTCAGTGAACTAATGTGTCAAGCATTGGTTGAGAGACTGGTGATAAAGCAGTTTCTTACAGATGGGCATTTAGGTTTTTCCTAATATTTTTCTATGACAAACATTGATACAATGACCACCCTGATACAAGCATCTTGGTTTATATGTAAGAGATTTTCATTGGCATTGATTCATCCAAGGTACTTTATAGGTCAAGGGGCTCAATGTCATTTGTAATATTTTATCACAGGTTTAATTAGGATAGTGTTAATGAGACAGGTAAATTTGTGATAAAAATTCAAACTATTTAACAGAGAGAGAAAAGAAATTGCTCAACAAAATGCCCTTTTGAAGGCGGAGCAATTGTCCATACAATGTCCTTTTGCTATGTAAGTGTAGCTCCATCCAGATCTTACTCATCCTTCGATGTTTAGTTCAATAGATTCTCATCAGATGTGATTGCTTCTAACTCAATACCTTGAGTATGGCCTTGTTCACATACTACCTTGCCTCATAAATGTAGACTTTCATTTTTTTTCCCCCAAAAGGGGATTCATCCTGCATCCTCCCTCAGTGTGCAGCACTGTGCTTTATGCTTATATAATTAAATAGAAGTCTTAAAGCAGAAAAAATAAAATCTACACTCTCAGGTATGAACATGAAACCTGCACAATGGCCAGATGGTGTTTGTGCACCATCAGTGTGACATACGCTTCCCATGGCTCCAAGGCGCTGCAGAAATTGCCTCTTTCTCTTACTCCATTGAGTACCATTCCTCTTCCTTCCATGCTGCAGACTAACAGGCCTTTTTTTCTGGTCTTTGAACACATGAAAGCTGCTTCCATCTCCAGGTCTTTGTTCTCAACATTTGTGCTATCTGCAGTGATCTACCTGCTGCTTCTTCTTCTGTTTTTTTAAGATTCAGCTTGATTTTCACCTCCTCTAAGAGGCTTTTCTTGACCATGCTTCTAAATTTTCTCTCCACCTGAAAACAAGCAGGAGTAGCTATCCTATTTTTAGACAAAGTGGACTTCAAGCCAAAGCTGATCAGAAGAGGTAAAGAAGGTCACTACGTATTGGTTAAAGGAACAATTCAACTGGAAGAGATAACAATGAACATCAGCACACTCAACTTCATAAAAGCAACACTATCAGAAAAAAAATCAGATAACCATCAACACAGTTTTAGTGGGGGACCTTAAGACCCCACTATCACAAATAGATTACTTAGGCAAAAAAATCAACAAAGAAATACCAGAGTTGAACCACACCTTTGAACAAATAAAATTAATACTTATCTACAGAATGTTCCACCCAGAAACAGGATATACATTTTTCTCAGCCACATATAGCACTTTCTCTAAAAATATACCACATACTAGACCATAAATCATGCTTAAATAAATAGAAAAGAATTACAATTATATCATCATATTGTCAGATGATACTGCAATGAAACTAGAAGTTAATGGCAAAGGAAACCACAGAAATTATGGAGATTAAACAATGCACTCTGGAATAACAGAATAAATCAAGAAATATGACAGTTCCTAGAATCAAACAATAGTCCCAGAACATCACACCAGAACTAGAAGCATGGGACACAATGAATGCAGTCTGAAGAGGGAAGTTTATAGCTGTGAATGGCCGCATCAGAAAAAGAGTGTGCCCAAATAACCTAATGAATGATGCATCTCAAGATGCTAGAAAAACAAAAGCAAACCTAAAGCTGGTACAAGGAAGGAAATTACAAAGATCAAAGCAGAGATCAATAAAATTGAGACAAAAAATACAAACAATGAATTGGAGATTATTCAAAAGAATTAACAATATAGACAAAGCCTTAGCCAATCTTCAAAACAAAAGAAAGACAAGATTCATATCAGTGCAATTAGAACTGAAAAAGGTAAATAAAACAGAACAATAAAACAAATGTGAAACAGTGATAAGACAGTAAGATATCTACAATAGTTACTGTACTGCATATTGTTGTCCTCTAAAGAGTTGGTCAGACTGAGAGAGGAAAAAATGATGGTGGACCGGTAGGTAGCAGGAGAGGGACCCTCTCTGAGAGAGACAGCTCGAATGCCAGAAGGAAACACCCTGGAGAGACCCAAACAGAGAGAGATGGACTCCCACAACCCACGAAGAAACTAAAGTGCAAAAAACCACTTGAATATGAGGTCCTGGGGCTACTATTAATGAAGCCAAGATCAGCGAGCACGGCGCCCTCCTCAAGCCGCCTGAATTCCTGCCTGACCTGAACAAGAGATCCATGCCGAAGCGACTGGCTTGAGCCTCTGCAGTGCAGAGATGAACAGACCTGCATGCGGCTTGCCCGGACTGGCCCTGCACGTGACCCACCCACAGGCACTGTGAATTCGCACCTCAGCCACACTGAAGTCGGAGGTTGGGGAGCCCAGCAGTTCTCGGAGACCGGCATCAACACGCAGTGAGTGATGGGAATAAGACCCTCCCATGGGAAAGGGGAAACCGACTGGATGACATGTTGGATTTGGGCAGGAGAGCCCTAACTCCATAAGGAAGTGGCTTCAATTGGTTGCTCCCTTTGCCGAGTGGATTGGTAGAATCTGCTTGGATTAGGCCGCTCCCCTGGGGGGGACCCAGTGAGTTGCTACAAATTAATTTCCTGAGATCAGTGCACACTGACGCAGTGAAGGCCTGCAAAGGTTGACTGGCCCAGAAGGGAGGACCCAGAGCACACTGTCCATGGTGAACTCTAATCTCTGATAACCTATTGAAGAGGGCTAAAGCTCCTAGCCTGCGCCCTCTAGAGGAGCCTTAACCAACAAGAAAAGGGTCTGGGAATTACACTGTACACTTGTATGGAAGGAACCAAAAACATGACAAAAGGGAGAAATAAGAAAAAACCTCCAGCCCCCAACCCTGAGAACATTGATCCAGGAGAGGTAAATACAAAAGAGATTGAGGGCAGCAAAAATGCAACATCAAACACAGCATTAGCAGACATAAAGAGATATCTTCAGGACCTCATAAGCAGGACCAAAACTGAAATATTAATTCAAATTAAACAAGAGATAAGTGGATTAATAAAAGAAAGGCTGGGCACCTCTCAAGAAGACACAGACAGAAGAATGGAGGAACACAAAAGGAGAGAAACGGTCAATGAAGAATGTAAAAAAAACCCTAGAATTCATGAAGCAGATTCAAAGAGATTATCAGGGAACTAAAGACTCCATAGAAAGCTGGAAAAACTGCTTGAAAGAAACCAAAGATAGACTATCAAAAATTGAACACAGGCTTGCAATGTGGGGTCATGAAAGGGAAGATCTCTTAAAAATAACAAGGGAGCAGGCAGTAAAGATACAAAGACTGGAAGATGACAAGAGAATCTATAACTTAAGAATAAAGTATGTGAATGAGAAGCAGGAATCAAAACAGAGGAATTACAAAGGCTATTCACAGCAATTATTAAGGAAAACTTCCCAAGCATAGAAAAAAGAAATGATATGCAGATGTATGAAGCATACAGAACTCCAGCCACCTACAACCCAAACAGAGCTACACCCAGACACATAATAATCAAGGTTCCAGAAATTCAGTATAAGAACAGAATATTAAAAGCCATCAGAGAAAAGAAACAGATCACCTATAAAGGAAAACCCATCAAAATCACGGCAGACTTCTTGACACAGACCATCAGGTCAAGAAGAGCTTGGAGTGAAGTAATTCAAGTGCTGAAGGAGAACAATCTCCAGCCCAGATTGATATATCCTGCAAAACTCTCTCTAGAAATTAATGGAGAAACAAGATGCTTCCATGACAAAGAGGAACTAGGAGAATTTGTGACAACCAGTCCAACCCTACAAAAAATACTGAAGGACATTCTAGGGAGAAAGAACAAGAATACGAGCATTTCAGGAACAGTGGCAGAGAGGCCTCAGTGAACGAGGCAGACAGTGGAGTGGAAGAGAACAATAGACTATCAATGGCAGAAAAATAGAATAGCAGAAATGAGGCAGAGAAGATTGGCTATAATCTCTAGTATAGAGGGCCTTGAAATATTAACAGAGAGAAACGCAGGCAGAGTAGATCAGGAGATAGGGTCCATTGAGCTGCTCTATATAGGGAGGCAGTTAGACCCAAAACAAGCAGTGCACCCCATGGGAGTGAAAGGGGAGGAATTGTCTAAAAAAGGGAGGCAGAGGATATTGTTAATTGGGTAACAAGATTTAAAATTTACATTATTCTCACCACTCTGCTTGGATGGATTACGTGCTGTTCCAGTTTGTCTACTTACACTAGACTTGAGGACATGGTCAGCTATCCCAAAAATA
>PVJX010039368.1:0-15799 GCA_004027295.1 Dolichotis patagonum
TGTGTAGTTTTGAAATTTTTGCCTCTTACATTGCTTTCTTGTGATCTGCTTTGCTCTGTTTTGCTGTGTTTAATTTTACCCTTTTGATATAGTTGCATGTATATTTGAGTGGGTAAGATGGATGACCATATTGCTGTTTTTGTCAGATCATGGAGCAGAACTGTTAACAGTCTCACTGTTTGAATGTCTACTTTACATGTTTTAACTTTGTAAATTGAACAATTATTTCCAAGAAGTCAGTATGTAATTTGTCAAGCAATAATTTCTTAGTTTTTTTTGTTGTTGTTCTTTTCCTTTTTTCCTTGTAATACTGTATTGTTGCTACCCTTTATTCTGTTTTGTTTTGTTTTGTATTTTCTCTTTAAATAAAATTATTAAAAAAAATAAAAAGGAAAGGATTTGCTGTTTATTCTCAAATGTGCTCAGCAGTTTCCTGAACATTTTTAAACTGATGCTGGAGTTTCTCTTACCTTCTTGCTCTTAATAGGAGAAGCATTAAAAAAAAGGATTATAAATGCTGTTGTTTAAATTTAGAGACTTTATTAAATTCAGTATTTCTGTTTTTATAGAAAAATTTGAAATAGTCTATCATCCTATTGTCCTTAGTGATTGATAAATAATTTTTGACAAATAAATGAGGTCAGATAAGACATTTTTACTGAATCTCATATTACTTACTTTTAACTTTTGTTTTACCAGCTTTCAAAAGTATCAACAGCAAGGATAATGAATAATGGTTTCATTTAGCAGCATATGAAGACAACAACTATAAGCATAAAGAAAAATAATAAATATGTGATATCATGACATAATAAGAATATATATATTGGTCTCTTTTACCAGTTTATTTTTGTTCTTCTTTGGGTTTTTTGTTTGTTTTTGGAATTTTTTTTTGGATTTTTTGGGTGGTGTTTTTGGGGGTTTTGAGCTTTTTTTTTCATTTTTGGGGGGGTCTTTTTGAGACAAGGTTTCACTATGCAGTTCACGCTGATCTTGAACTTGCTGTGTAGTCCAGGGAGGCCCCGACTTCATGGTGATACTCCTGCCTCAGCCTCCCTAGTGCCAGGATTACAGGCATGTGCTGCCACACCCAGCCCCCAGTTTCTGATCTAAAGCAGATAAAGCCTTGTAGATAGGGGCACTGGGATAATCTTTTGTTCTGATATTCGCTTTTGACCCTGATTTCTGACACAGATTTCCTAAAATTTCTGTCATTTCCTGAAAGATAGAAACATTTGACACAGAAAATTCCTTGGTACTTTCTAGGGAGTAGGAATACCTTTTTATCTAATAAAATTACTCTTGGTGGACTCTTGGACACCTTAGGGAGAGGTCTGCTGGAAGAAAACAACCTGTGATTAGAAATTTGGGTTTTTCAGTCCCATCCCTGAACCTCCAGAGAAGGGATAAAGCTAAGTTTGAGTCAGTCATCATTGACCAGTGATGTAAATCCTGGCTACTTAATAAAATTTATGTAAAAACCCAAAGGACAGTGTTAAAGAGCTGTTCTTGATGACTATACAAAGTTACCTGGAGGGATCTATACACAGGGAGGGTACAGAAAATGTCCTCCTCTCATCTCCATTGCATTTCTTCCATCTAGCCATTTATCACAAACTTTGATCATAACCTTCATTAATATAACAAACTTGTAAACATAAATATCTCCCTCAGTTTCATGAATTTCCTTAGAAAATTCAATGCAACCTAGTACAATCTCTATGGAAATAAATAGGTTTCTCAAAAAATTAAAACTAGAAATTATATTTAACCCAGCTAGTCTCCTTCTAGGTATCTTCCTGAAAGAGTTAAAGGCAAAATATTACAGTGATACTTGCACCTTCCTGTTCATAGTAACACAAGTGACAATAGTTAAATCTTGGAAGCAGAATATAAGCCTATAAACAGATAAATGAATAAAGAAAATGTTATATTTATTTGCAATGGAGTATTGCTGTGCTATAAAGAAGGGTAAGTTTGAGTCATCTGTAGGTAAATGTATGCACCTTGAGAACATAATCATAAATTGTAATAGTTAGGTGACTGTGTCAATTTGAGAAAGAAATTCAGAACTAAATTGGAATAGCATAGTTTTGGGTGTGGCTGAAGGGACTTACTGAAAACAGAAGTCCCACCCTGTGTATAAGTGGCATCAACCAATAGGTTTGTCACTTCAGTGGTACAGAAGGGAAACAAGAAGGAAGGCTTTTCTGTTTCTTTACAGTGTTAACCTTCACCTTGGATATCATCTCTTGGGCATCCTGGCTTCTGCCTCAGAATCTTCAGCCTTCCACTGTAAACCCTTTGGCCTCTGGAGACAGACTTGCACAGGACACCACAATGAGCCCCAGGCCTTCTACTGCATCCTTCAGATCTCCAGGGCACAGACAGAGCTTTTGCACTCTTTCACATCTGACTGTGGGCAAACCGCAACCCAACCTTGTCAATTTCTATATATATTTATGTATATTGTATTAAGCCTGTTTCTCTAGTAGGCATCATCTCATACCTATGTGAAATAAAGGAAACACACAAGCTTAAATAACCACATGGTGTCTCTTATGTGAGGAACCCAAAATATAAAGAACAAAATTAAAGATAATGGGAAATAAAGAGATATATACTTTGCAAAAGTAAAGAAACAGGAAATAGAGAAGAGGGGAAGAGGGATACAAAAGGAATTAAGAAGTGTTATGTACATGTAGCAACTTCCCTGTGAGAAATGTAATCATATTTACTGCAAGCATGTGTTAATTAACAAATGTCCAAAAAAAGAAAACTAATTGAATTCAAAGTTGTAAAAGTTTCTGATTTACACGCAGTTGGTGAGACATAAGCTAACAACTTATTACTTTAAATTTGTACCCAAAGTAGCAAAAACAGTTGTTTTCTCTTTCAAACAGATTAAAGTCACAAGAAAATAAAATGTTTGTAAATTAAATTTTTTCCCAAAATTGTGCATGAATACAATAATATTTTACCTGAAATATAACATATATACGATTTGTGCTTGTCACTACTGCAAACTGTTACAAAGCCCTAACTTAAAAGGACAAATAGGGATGCAGTGGTGCCTTAGTTACTTTTCTTGTGCTGCAATAGAATGGCTAACACCTGCAAATGAAAGGAAGAAAGGTTTGTTTTGGCTCACAATTGGTAGAGGTTTCAGTCTGTAGTTGGCTGACTCCAAGGCAGGGCAGCATGGCAGAGGAGAACAGTCTATGACAGGGTAGGAAAAAGCAGCAAACAGCGGCACTAAGCCTAATTCCTTCTCGTCCCTTCTAGGCTATAAACCTTTTGGGCGGTGCCACCCTCACTCCAGGTGGACCTTCCTATTATCCCCACCCAGAACTACACTAAACCAATCAGTGGGCTGATTAGTTACCACAGTTTTAATCCCAGTATCACACACCCTAATCCAGCACCACATACCCATGATCCAGCCACCTTCGAAAAGCCCCATCTGTGAAAGTATGAGGCTTTGGGAGGGCATCTAAATACAAGCCATAAAAAGGAGACTGTACCTTACCTAGCATCTCTACTGGTAGAACTATAAGCTAGACAATTTTTCTGAAGGAAAATTTGATGATTTTTACCTAAATCATTAAAAATACAGTTGAACAACAATCCTACTTTGCTAAGAAAATTAGTATCATAAACATTCTGTTATAAAAGGGTTTACTGCAGCTATATTTATACTAGAAAATAGGTACACAGCATAGCAAATAAATAATCAATTTAAAAAGAACACATTACTTAATTATTGTGTCTGAGGTCATATATCATACATTTGATTATTATGTGGTCATTACAAATACTGCAATGTATACTAGTGTACATTAAAACAAGAAAAATGTTCATGATATATTAAATGTTTCAAAAGTTTAAAACAATTACATCATTCCATTTTTATAAATATTATATTCAGTATATGCCTTATATATTCAAAGCGAGAAAGCAAGGCTAGTTTGGCAAGTTGCAGTACGAGAAACTACAAATTCACTTCACATTCTCAGTGAAAAAATTTTGCCTATGTTTTATTCTGCCAAATGCTGATGTTGGAATTCTATTCTTTTAAAATTAATTTAAATACTTTTACAAAGAGATACTTTTCTTACCATTTGAAGTGCAGTCTAACGGTATAAATGGCTTATTCTTTATCTTTATATATCATTTCTCAAGCTATATATCCCTTACTTACTCAAAACATGTCTAATTATTTTTATATCATTATAAGTTCATGAATTTGAATATATTTTATGAATTCTAATACACTGTACTTTTATCTTTACTGAATCCAACTTGTCTGGTATTTGGCCAGTGTTAGGCATTTCGGGTTAGCACAGAATTCTTTTTTGACAAGATTTTCAAAATCTCCACTTGCTGCCTAGCTATGCGGTACACCAAGATTTTCCAAACTCCTCTTGCGGGTTTCTATCCTTAGAGAATCAACTATTTCTCCAACATGCCTTATTATTTCAAGACAGAGTGGGTTCACTAGAAATGAACATTGTTTTAGGTTAGCCATATTTCCAGATCTTTTCAGTGAATAGGTAAATATATGTATTTAGCAGCAATAAGGGTAAGTATTTACTTGTGCTTATATATAAAGTACATACACAAATATATTCATGATTACATTTTTCTTACTTACCCTCTTCTATATTGGCTTATACCACCTTTCTCCTTCATTAATAATCTTGGTTCTCAAGTACAAATAGAATATTCTTGCCTTATTCCATGTTATACACAGAACTGTACCAAAACAGTAACAATAATGCCACCAACAAGAATAGTTAAAATAATTTTTAAAACTTTTATACAAGCTATTCTCTTCCAATTTTACAATTTTACTACACATGTATTTCTTTTTTGATGCTTCTTTATTCCTAATTTGTTTCTATTTTTATTGTTGATGTTTTCAGTTTTCCTTCATTGTATTTTTGTTTTTCTTTGCTTTTCAATGAACTCAGTGCCTTTACACTGAGCTACATCCTCATCCCTTTTCTTATTTTAAATAAGGTTTTGTGAAAATACTGAATTACCAGGATGGGCTCTATTTTTAGTTTCATAAATACGTGCTTTCCTATCACTATTTTCTGTTTTAATGTCACTGTAGTTATTTCAATCATCTAAACTTAGAAGTGCTCATTAGAACAATATCCTGAATATACCACATTTTGAATGTTTCATTTGTTTTGCTTGCTAAAGCTATTTTAGCTTTCTCTCCTTGACACATTGTTATGGCTTGTACATCAATGTCCCCACAAACCCTCATGGAGTCATAAATGGGGCTTTTTGAAGGTGACAGAATCTAGGGCATATGAAGGGTGTGATACTGGAATCAAGGGTATATGGTACTAGCCTAGTCCACCAATTGGTTTATCACAGTTCTGGATGTGGGTAATGGAAAAATCCCCAACCTGTAGTGGGTGACACCTCCAAAAACTTGTAGTCAAGATAGGATAAAAGGAAAAGGGAAGTTTGCGAGTGTGCTTGTGCCTTTGCTGCCTTCTTCCTGCCTTACCACAAACAGTTTCTCCTCTCCAGTGTCTATTTGCTATGCTGCCCTCCCTTGGAACAAGCTGACTATTGTCTGAAACTTCTACCAAATATAACCCAAAACAAACCGTGCCTCCTTTGATTGTTGTTGTCAGGTACTTTGTCTCAGCAATGACAAAAGCAATGAGAAAAGCAACTAAGACATATATTATGCTCATGTATTCTATATCTGAAATAAAATATTGCTATTGAAATACAATATAATACAGTAGTGCCTCAGTTCACAAACACTTCTGTTCAAAAACAATTCAGTTTCTGAACAGAAGAATTCAGCAAAATTTTGTTCATGAATTTCTGTTCACAAATGCTTCATTAGATGAACATGACTGTGGCCATCTTCCCCAAATGAACATAAGCATCTTCCCCAGAATAATAGAATAAATTAAGTTCATCACCAAGACACCACTATATTATTGCTTTTCCTTTTAAACTAAGTGCTGTTTTGCCCATAACTTTTGCCAGAATCTTGATGTTAATCCTTCTCAGTTGATATGCTTGAGTATAGCAGATTTTCTGGGTTGATATCCTTGAACATAATGTGCTCTTTCAAAAGTGTTAAATCTCTTGCTTTTTATTTATGCATATATCCATGAAAAGCTTTTTGAATTGTTGTTTTGAGTATGATTTTTTTCTTTCTTTGATATTCTTCTTTAGAGACTTCTATCATCTCCATGGTGCATATTCTTTGCTTATCTTCAGTGTTCTATCTTTTTTTCAGTTAAACTTTAAATTTTGACTTTTAATTGTAATTCTATTATGGAGTAAGAATAGCAGCCCCAAAATGGAGCGCCAAATGGAGTTTGCTACATCACAACCCTCCAAACATTGTACAGAAACTTCTGTACAAGGGTCCTTCAGCCCTCTGGGATCTCCCCAGAGTACAATCAGGCAGGCTGCTGGCTCAGGGGTGCATGGGCCCTGCATGGATGCTGCATCTATAGATCTATTCTATAGATGAGACCTAAAAAACTTGTAGTCTCCTGTATGGAAAAGATTATACTTCTTACACAGAGACCTGAGTTCTCTTCTAAATACCTTAAAAACCCCTATACAAAAAACCCATACGTGTATCCTCCTCATAACCCCTCCCAGGTACCTGGAGCTCTACTTTTTGCTTTTATATCTTCTATTCTCTTGATTTTATCTTTCAAATAAGTTTGCCTGCACCCTACACTCTCAATTCATGGTTTCATTCCTCAAGAAGAAAATCAAAGGAAGAAAAATATCATACACAGAGCAATAATTCAAGAAGTTTTTTGTGGATGTATCCAGAAATTTTTTAAAAAAGGTTTAAAATTTTTGAAACAGCACATCATGTTCAAGGATATCAAGCCAGAAAATCTCTTATGATCATCATGGTTTCATTGTTGCATGTTGGACACAACCCCAGCATTCTAATAACATTAAAATAATATTAACTATCTTCATTTTCTCTTAATGGGATTGCTGCCTGAGTTCTTTCACCTCATTTCTGATTTTTTCTAACTTTCGTGAATATCATTCATTTATATCTGATATCACACTTCAAGTCTTTAAAGCTATTTTGAAATAGTTGACTGTTATTTTGATATGTTTTCTGGCTTATCATTCCAGTACCTAACATTGTTTGTACAAATGTTATTCTCTTCTTCGGTCTTTTTACATCTTCGTAATTTTTAATGAGAGTTAACTTCAACACTTTCATTTTTGCTTACTTTAGGTATTCCTAAACTTTTATAGGGGACCTTGTTTCAAAAGGCATTTGCTAATTGCACAGAGTTCCTTCTACTATTTGTAGTATTAAAATCTATGGTAGCTTGCTTACTGTAGTTTTCTGGTTCTTTTTTCCTTTTCCACTTTTTCCTGGACATTCTCTTTTCTTCCTTCCTGTTATATCCATCGTGACCATTTTGATTCTACTCCTAACATTTTTTTACTCTATCTTGGATGCAAATCCTGTTCACTCATTTTCATGAGCTCATAGGAGCTCCTGCTCCTTATACCTTAACATGAGCACCTGTACTTACTGTGAGAACAGGTAAAACACTTTCCATTTGCAGCTGCTGTTCCCTAACTAACTCCCACTTGTTCTTGCTATTTTGTGCATTCCTATGCTTAAGTCTTTCTTGCTTCCTTCTTTTGATACATATGTTGCTGCTACAGAAGCTTTGCGACTCTTGGTGGTTTGCTTCTTATTGCTTGTATTTTAAGATTCAGAGGGATGGCTTGTGATCTGGTCTTCCTGTAAATATTGATGGTGAATTATTTTCTTATTTCCACTTTCCACTTGTCACCATTTTCCCTGAATGTCCCAGGACACACTGCTACTAGATACAGATATAGGTCAGCTACAGATATTGATGCAGACACAGGTACAAATACAATTGCAAGTACAGGTACAAGTGCAGAAATGACTACACATGCACACATTGCATAGATAAAAATAACTAATAGAATAAGCATTGAGGTATATATTATTGGTTGGTGAAATTATTGCAATTTTCATTTTTGTTTTTCCTTTCACTCTTGATAACTTTTTAGTTTGATTTTGTTTGCTTATTTAAAGTCACATAATAATTCAGGTCAAAGTTACTGCTTACAAGTTTATGAGAGTTATTTTCAACTCCTCAGGGGTATGGAGCAATGGCCCCTTTTCAAGATTCCATAAGCATCTAAAGCCCAGTCACCTCAAATTTAATTATCTCCCTCTGTTTCACTAGTTGCACTTTTATCTCCTTAAAGGTAAAGAAAATGGCTCACTGTTTATTTCCTCCCAACCCTATGATCTTTGGTATAAATACCACATTTTTTCAATGAGAATACTTAAACCCAACATCAACTATCTATTAAAAAACCTCTGTGTTTAAAATCAATGCTCAGGTTTTGTTTTTTGAAAGTTCTTCAACTTTCAGGCAAATATTTCCATAGGAAATCCAAGAGCTTAGTTTGGAGCTATAAAGTAAAAAATTTCACTCTTCAGAATTCTTTTTCATTCTTTTCTACCCCAGGGCAACCAGTCTCACTTAGATTAACCATAATAGTTATGGGGTTAAAAAGACTAAAAAGATTGTTTTAAAGTAAGTGGTATTTGAAGATACAATTTTAATTTCTATATAAATATTATACAGATATATCTATATCTATAGACATAGATATTTATATATCTATAGATATCTATAGATATCTATATATTGATATATATCTATAGATATCTATTGTGTGTATCCTGTATATATAGATATATTGATATATATAGATATCTATATCTATATATCTATATATAATTATATAGATATATCGATTATCTATATATAGATATCTATACAGATATATTGATATATATAAATATATATCTATATATATAATTATCTATATAATGCAAGGTGGCATTAGCCCTATTTACAATTATACAATATTGATTCTAATACTTTTGTGGGTGTTACTAACTAACTACTACTTCATGGCTGAAAATTAGTAATTTTGTCAATATAACTATATAGAGTATTTATTACAACTTCATACATGTTGTTAATAAAATTTAGCTGTCTCTGCTCTCAAAGAGCAAACTGAAACAACAGAAACCATTAAAAATAACACTTGAATTTTAAGAATTTTTTTGTCTCTCTCCTGATATTTCTAAAAAAATCTAAAACAAGAAGATCCCTGGAAAAAATGTATCTATTTCTTTTTTGAGTACTCCCACCAGTGCTTGTGTTAGTTCCAAGGTTGTGTGTATCCTGTACCAGCTCTGCTGTCCTGCTGTCCAACCAAGTCACCAAGATCCTAACCTCCATATCAGTAATAGATTAAAACTATAAAGTTTAAGATAGGAAATCAAAAACACTTTATTTTCAAGGGAGTAAAGAAGTGGACAGAAAACCACCCTTTGAGTAAGATCAGGGACTCTAGAGTCAGAAAACTCTGAGGGCCTTTTCTCCTTGGCTGTTTTCATAGGGATAAGGGCTCTTATGCTTGCCTGGAATTTGCGTAATCAGATTGGTTCCGTGGTATTTCATAAATGGATCCCAGGCCCCAAGACCCTTAACCCCCTGCACCATTATCTACATGCACATTCTTAAGTGAGCTTCATTTGGTTTTCATTGTCCTGTCAGAATCTTATCTTTAGAATTTATGGGTTTTGTTTTAAGAAAAAAATAAAAAGAACCTTACATACAAGGTTGAGTTTGCAATGAAGAAGCTAGTGCACTAACATAGGGGCTCTAGAGTGGGAGTGGGAGTGTGTGTGTATGTGTGTGTGTGTGTGTGTGTGTGTTTATATACTAAGTAAGAGCTTCCTTTTAAGTGGCCTCCCCTTGTTTCCTTTGCATTTTATCAGAGGCAAGTAAGGGATAGCTCACTTCCCTTTCTCTCTGCCTGTCTGACTCCCCTCTTGTTTCATTACTTGCTTTCTCTAATCAAGCTTTAACTCTTTTTAGTCAGGAGTTTAGTTTAGGCAGAAGATCCAATGAGGTCTTTCCCTACTTACAGACCTGTTTGCGCTACACTTCTCCATGCTACTCCATGTTTGCTGGTTTACTCACGTAAGATAATTGGTATGCAAGCAGCAAATGGGTCTTTGTAAGTGTGTATTTTACAATTCTTCATTATAGAGTGCACTTACAATAGTACTTTCTTCTCATCAGTTTTTCTCACTATGGCTCAAGGGCCAGACTGTCTCAAGTCTTCCAAGAGTTTAACTAGGTTACCCTCTTTGATCAGTTCTAACTCAGAAACTGTAAAAGTATAATAATCTTATTTGGGGTCTTAGGAATTACAGTTTGAGAGTCACAGATTGAAGTAACTGAGTCAATATTTGGAAAAAGATAAGGAGAGCGGGAGTTTATATAACCAAAAAAGGTCTTAGGACATTACACAGTAATGAAAATTGTCTAAAGAATGACTCCTATTGAAACTAGAAAAGAATGCAAAGGCAGCTTGACAGGAACTGCATAAATGATAATGAAGAAAAAGTATGTATAAACCAAATGAAGACATCCATTAAGCAAGAGTCCTATAACCTCTTGTGCATCTTGAATGTCTGAATACAATGTAGCTATTCCAGTCATTTTGGTTGTTTCAGATATGGACAAAGGATGAAGGAAACTAAAATTCTCATTCATAGGCAGAATCTTGAACTATGCAGAATTGTTGTTCAATAAGGAATTCTCCTCTGCTTTCATCTGTACAAGAAAATCAGCCTGATGATAACCACTGCTAAATCTTCCTTGCAATAGCCAATTGTCTGTCATGCCTGGTGGAGTTCCTTTTAATACCCATACTGGATGCTGTCTGGTTCATGAATTCCTAAATGGAATCCTTATAAATCTATAAACCAATTAGTTATTTAGACTCAATTTATTAAAATTTGCTTTTGAAAAGAATAGCAATACTTACATTTGCATAGCAATTCTCAATCCTTTCATATGTGTTTTACTTGGCTGCAATGCTATGTTTGAATTAATAACTATTGAGTGTCTGTCAGATGTCAGGCACTAAGCTGAGTATGTAAAGAAAAGCATTTCCTACTTCTGAAGTTTTGATAATTGAGTCTATGAGACACACTGACAGTAGACAGATTAATAGAAGAAAAAAATGCATTACATCAGTACCTACAGATGTCCCACAAAATATAACTTGAAAACTGGAATGCTAAAGTTTTTATAGTATCCTGAGCTAGGGAAAGGAACAGGCACTTGAGCCATCTGAGAGAAGGTGGAGATGACAAGATATAGGAAAGTGAGGGAGGAACTCTATGGTGATAAGGGTTTCTCACACGTAGACAGAGTGCCCAGGTAATAAAATTTTTTTCAGAGGAATTTATCAGGAGAACAGTTGATATTCTCTGACAAAGTCTGACTAGGTAAGGTATCTCCACTCCTGTGAGAATCTTACTTAGTTGACAGGATTCCCAGAGAAGAAGTAGATGAAAAGTAAGGGAACAATTCCACATTTTACGTTCTTCAAATACTCTCAAATGGAAATAATCAGCCTAAAACATGGGCATATTTTGGGGCAATACCATCTGAGTCCCTGGCAGTGTAAGACAGAAGAACAAGCCAATTGAGAATGCAATATAGGCACAGTTATGACACAGTCAGAGATGACCACAGGAACAGAGGGTGCACAAACTTTTGGTCTCTTTACCTGTTACTCATCAAAAGCAATGTTTCTGTTTTCAGCTAAGGTAGTCAGGGACTTAAAAGCTGTGTTAGATAAAAATCCCAACCCTTCACATGGTCTTAAAAATGTCCAAAAGACAAAAGTAACATGAAGCTTACGTTCATTTTGTGAACTCTGAGTCAAAGCACTTTCAGCACCTTTTACAGGTATGTTAGTCACTTAGGGAGTATCTATTATCTCCAAATCTGTTGAGCCAAGCTTAGTGGGGCAAACCACACATGCTGCAGCAGGAATGCATCATCCTCTCTATTGTCAGGTGAGCCACTTTTTTCTAAACTAAAACCTCATCATTCAGGCTTAATTACAGTGTTGACACTTTGCGATAAATAAGTGAGTTTGGGGTTACAGTTTGGGCATTTCATCATCACTGGTCTGGCTCATCTTCTTTCTTCCTCCTGAGAACACCTATGTTCAGATTTATGGTCCTAAATCTAAGGTCAGCTTGGTCACATTGGGTTTTAGCAGAGGCACATAGCACCTGGGATCATTTCTTAGGTCATAAGGACTCTTCTCCATGGGAACCAACTTGTTGTAGAAACTGAATTGTGTATCAAGTAATAGAGATTCAAGCTGAACTAAGAAACCAGAGATAAAACCAGCTACTGTTGATTCCCTGTTGTCTTGTTGTGAAGTCCTGTGCTGTTTGCATTGTCCCTGTTCTGCTTTGCTTTGTTTTGTTTTATTCTATTTAAAATAAAAAAAAATTTAAAAAAGAAACCCAAGATGAGATTATAATTGACCTGACGATGTACCATTTCAGCGAATCTTTTAAGCTGGTCTCCTGGTTTTATGAGTGGGCCAGTCTGAACCCTGATATCTCCATTTTCATTCTCCAGCTAATTGAGCTGGAGTCTTTTACTTACTTTTTTTTTCTCTTTCCATTACTTTCCAGTTAAAGTTGCTTCTATAAACTAATGGTTTCATTTTAATTTCAGTTATCACTAAATCAAAGACCTATCCTACCCACTAACAATACCACTATTCTTTAAAGAGTAAGGAAGCAATCTCAGAAACATTAAGCAATCTGACAAGATCACTGATTTTTCTCATCCATTATAAAACCAAAAGTAATGCTTCTGACTGCAGAAAATCTGCTTTTACTGGAAACTGAATTTTCATGCTAATTTCTGGCCTTGGCATAAAAATATCTTTATACCACAGTCAAATGAAAACAAATTTCCTGTTCTAAATTGTCAAGCTTCTATCTATGTCATGTTTGGGTACTTTAGGGTATGAAATAGCTGTGGGAAGTGAGAATTTTATCCCTTAACTGGATTTGTTAATCCAAAACTATTCTGATGCTCATTGCCTATTCAATGACTCATCCGCCTATCAGTCTACAGTGGAGGAAAAAAAGCCACATTTACTTTTCTTTCTTTAATCTCCCTGTTCTTAATGCCATATTGACAAAAAGAAACAGTTGTTTACTTTTCAAATTCCCTGAAGCACAAGCCAAACTAATCCTTTAAACATTGTTTCTTCAACTCCAGAAGCAAGTAGCATGCAAAGTAGTAAGAGACTCCCTTAAAGGGCCACAAATATAAGACACCTAGATATTGACTTTGACTGGCAGAACTCAAAGGCCTTGGATTCTTAGTTTGGATGTGGTGGGGGGAGTGGGGGAGAGTGGCAGGAAGCAGAGTACAACAGGCTGGATTAAGGAGCCTGCCAGATAGACTACTCTCTGCGGTGTCAGTCTGTAAGGGAAAGCCTGGTAAATACTGTTGATCTTCTCTCCTTAGGCTATTTTCCCCTTTTTCTTGGTAACAGGGTCCCAATTTTGTGCTCAAGGGCAATTTGTCTCATGTAAGTGATGATCATGATTTGTCTGAACTGATCTTGATACCACATTCCTCTTAACCAGATATTTTCATTCTTTTTTTTTTTTATTTGAAAGAGAATAAAACAAAAGGGGGCAGTACAGAGCAGATCAGAACAGGACAACATAGGCAACACAGCACTCCACATTAAGTCAACTGGACATCAACAGCCAACACCATATCTCTTACTCTGCTATAGTTGAGCATAGTCCCAAACACAATAATATCAAACATAACACAATAGTATAAAGCCATGCATAGAGTGAAAGAATTACAGGGCTTTCTGAACTGAATAACAGAAAATGATCAATGGGCACTACAATATCTCATTTTTGGTAAAAAAGAAAAAAATTTGTTTGAACTATCACACATATTCAAATTCCAATAAGACACAATGTGATAGAACCAATGGTAGTAGAACAAAAAAAGCATGGTAGGACTTCCAAGAAGGATGACACTAAATCAGCAATAGCTGTCGTAATGTTTTCTTCAAAACAGCTGTTCATATCATCAAGTATGATATAGTCAAACAAAACAGGATAACACCATTCCAACTGATGATTTAAAACTTTGAAAGACTTCGAAGCTATGAGATGGGGACCCATGCTTACCATAAAGTCTTATATACTCTTATCAAATCTCATACTAGGGAGACTATATGGTATTTACCCTTGTGAGTTTGGTTTACTTCACTTAAGAGAATGGTCTCAAGTTGTGTCCATTTATTTATAAATATCTCGATGTGATCATTCTTTATAGCTGAGTAGTACTCCATTGTATAAAAATGCCACAACTTTTTTATCCATTCCTCAGTTGATGAGCTAAGCAACAAAGGCAAGGCAGGAGGCATCACAATCCCCGACTTAAAATTATACTACAAAGCTACAGTGATAAAGTCAGTATGGTACTGGTATAGAAACAGACCCGAGGATCAGTGGAATAGATTGGAAGATACAACCACAACTGCAAACTCACTCAACCACCTCATCTTTGATAAAGGGGCCAAACATGCTCACTGGAAGAATGACAGTCTCTTTAACAAATGGTGCTGGAAAAATTGGTTGTCCATATGCAGAAGACTAAAACTAGACCCATGCCTATCACCATACACTATACTAAAATCTAAATGGATCAAAGATCTAAATATTAAAACAGAAACCCTAAAACTGCTCAAAGACAAAGTAGGTAAAAACCTCAAAGATATAGGGGTAGGAAGAGAATTCATGAACAAGAACCAAAGTACATGGGAAGTACTTCCCAGCATCAATAACTGGGACCACATCTTATTAAAGAGTTTCTGCATGTCAAAAGAGGTTTCCAGCAGAGTGAAAAGAAAACCCACAAATTGGGAAAAAATCTTCATGGATATTTTCATTCTTAACCTCTCTTGTAGCTACAGGTGGCTTTTTGGCATAATTATGGGAAAACTGAGAAAGAAGTAAAATGTCTGAAAAGGACTGCCTGACACTACCCATTCTTCTTCCTCCCGACGTGCAATACGTGCTGAGAGACTCCGCCCTCACTGGAAGGGGAAGAGAAAGACATTCTGGAAGATGTAGAAACTAAATGTCAAGTAGACATATGTTCAGGCTAAAGAGGATAGAGGTGAGCTCCAGGAAGAAAGAGTATGTACTAAAGGCTCTGAACTACGAAACAGCAAGGAAGATGGAAGAACAACTGTATATAAGCAACATGACCAATCCGTAAAGCAAGAGACTGAATGTCAGGAGACTGAATGGAGAGACAGTGATCAAGTTACATTTTTCTGCTTGTTTTTCTGATACTTAGTTCCAATTTATTGTTTACTGTTTAATCATTAAAGGATGCTTTTTCAAATGCATTACACATTGGAATTTTCTTATAAACATTTTAAGAGCTATATTGCTGACCCTTTGAAATTATTTTCCCATTAATTATTTAAAAATAACAAAAATATCAGAATTGAAAGGGAACTGAGAACTAATATAAGTAGTAGCAATTTATATATTCCATTATTTAGAAAAGGATATATAACTGATAAAGGACAAAGTATTTAATAAATTTTGATAGAGAAGAAGAGACAGTTTAAATTTTACTTCTAGTTACAAAACAAAAATATTCTTCTTTTTATGGTGGGGAGGGAATCTAAGGACATTCATCCTCACAAAATCAAACTCTATTTCAATAGACTCCATGGTGTGGAATTCATGAGCTAGGCCCTTCAGGAAGGTGGAGGAAAGCAATTATGAAGCAGATGATGAGATACTTCCCTCAAAGAA
>PVJX010039369.1:0-15799 GCA_004027295.1 Dolichotis patagonum
AGCGCTCTACCGCTGAGCTACACCCCCAGTTCTTACACTTGATAAAAATGTGACATGATGTCTGACATTAACAGTTGGGACAAACAGGACTAAGAGATCCTGCCCCTCTGACATTCATTGCAAGGCTTTAGTCATTTCCCAGCTTATGAGCGGAGGAGAAGAGCTCTCGCCACTGCCCCCAGCCTCGTGGGGGTCCTGCCAGGCTTTCCTTTCAGCATAGGAGAACTCCATGTGTAACCTACAGGGCAGAAATCAGTTAAAACTAACAAAGATGCCTTTAAATAGAAGCCAGGTCAGTGCTGACTAGTGAAACTGAGGATTTAGAATACCTGTTTTTGAGGTTTTTGACTCCTGCGTATCCTGATTTTCTGTCATCCTTTATAAATGAAGTCTCCCTGCTCTTTGCTCTGAGTTAATGCTCAGGTTTGTGTGTGTGCTCTGGTGCTATTTGTCAATGATCTGAATAAAACATACAAAAACCTCCTTAGTCTCTTCTTGAATAATTCTTTACTAAATGGAGAATTTAAATGGATTGTTTTACAACTGTTTTTCCATCAAAGAGTAAATTAATAAAGTGTTTGATAAGTACAGAAAAATTTAAGCCAAGAAAAATCACCCAGAGTCTCCTCAGCTAAAGATACTTGCTATGCCAGGGGATTTTAAATTATAGAATAAATACTGCATTTGCCCTCAATTTCTAAGTCATTCATTCCCCACAGACAGCTTTCCTATCACTTTTGTGCTTTATGAAAGTAGGGTGTGGCGGAAAACCCAGTACTGGCACCAGGGCAGCCAGAGAAAGTTGTGCTAGATTTACACATTGTTCCTCCGCCTCCTCCTGGTTGGTTTTTTTTTCCAGTTGTAATATATATATTTTTAATTTTGGTGTCTGTGCATCCTTGCTGGAATATAGAGATACATTTGATTTCTGCATCATGTTGATCTCTTGTACACTGTGACCTTGCTGACGTCATTTATTAGCTCCATTTTGGGGGGGGGTAGATTCCTTGAAATTTTCTACATGCACAGTCACGTCATGTCATGTGCTATTCGGGGGAGCTTTACTTATACTTTCCTGGTCTGTCTACTTTATTTATTTCCTTGTTTTATTTTCTTATTTCACTGGCTGGAACTTCCAGCACTCTGTTGAATAAAAGTAGTGAGAAGAGACATACTTGCTTCTTTTCTGACGTGATGGGGCAAACATTCAATTCGTTGTCCATTCCTATTTTTCTCATTCTAATTTTTTTTATCCTGAATGTATATTGATTTTTGTCAAATGATTTCTGCATCAAATTGATATGATCATGTGTTTTTTTGTTTATGTTTGTGTTTCTTTGGTTTTTTGAGACAGGGTTTTTACTATGCTGTTCAGGCTGGACTTAAACTCACTCATAGCCCAGGCTGGCCTCAAACTTGCAGCTATCTTCCTGCCTCAGTCTCCCAAGTTCTGGGGTTACAGGCATGCACCACCATGCTCAGCTTGATATTTCTTTAGCCTGTTAATACGGTGAATTACACTGATAGATTTTGTATTATCTCTACATACCTGGAATAAACTGTGGTCATAATGTGTAATTCTCCATATTAATTGCCCAGTTTTGTTTGTTAATAGGTTAGTAAAGGTTTTACATCTCTAACCAAGAGATATTTTTTGTTTTTGCACTATCTTTGCCTGGTTTTGGTGTTGCGGTAAAATTAGCTACATAATTTTGTAGCTAGCTGGGACACATTAGCTGTTTTTTTTCTTTCTTTCTTGTTTAGAAGAAATTTTGTAGAATTGTTGTTAGTTCTTTTTATAATGTTTAGAGTTCTCTAGTGCAACTATCTGGTCTTGGAATTTTCCTTCTTTGGGAGTTTTAAAATCATAAATTGGGGCTGGGATATAGCTCAGCAGCACAGTGCCTGCCTGGCAAGTGTGAGGTTATGAGTTTGATCCCCAGTACAAAAAAAATCATAAATTTAATTCTCTTAATAAATATAGGATTACTGAAAATATGTATTTTATATTGGATGTGTGGTGATAAGTTTTTTTTTGTCTTTTTGAGACAAGGTCTCATTGTGCATTCAGGCTGGCCTTAAACTCACTATGTAACACTGACTGTTCTCAAACTCACAATGATGATCCTGCCTCAGTCTCCTGAGTTCTGGGATTACAGTTATGTACCACCACACTAACCTGGTAGTTTGCTTTTTTGAGAAATTGGTACATTTCTTCTAAATTTATGTGTATAAAATATCCATAGTATTTATTATCCTTTCAATGTTTTCAGGACCTGAATTAATAATATCCTCAGTTTCATTCCTGATATTGGTAATTGTTATAAATTTCCCTTTCAGCACTGCTTTGTGTCCCCAAATTTTATTTTTATTCAATTCAGTATATTATAAAATTTTCCTTGAGTGGTCATGTGTGATGGTTCAAACCTATAATCTCAGCACTCAGGAGGTTGACGCAAGAGGATCACTGCCAGCCTGAACTGCATAACAAAACCCTTTTTTCCTTGATATTTATTCTGTGATCCTTATATGATTTAGACATCTTCAATGTCCAGTTATTTAGAGATTTTCTTATCTTTCTCTCACCAATGCTTACTTTTTATTCCATTGTGATTGGAGAAGACTTAAGTTATTTGAGACCTTTGAAACAAATGTGTATTTTGCTCTTGGATGGATGGAGTGTTCTATAAATGTTGATTTGACTTGGTGGCTAAGAATATTGTTGGATTTTTCAATATATTTTATGATTTTCTGTTGAATTATTCAATGAGTCACTGACAGAAAAACATTGAGGTTTCCATCTCTAAATGTAGATGTTCCTTGGTCACTTCTCAGTTTTGAGTTTGATTCATGTATTTTTCAGCTTTATTGTTTGGTACAAACACATTCAAGATTGCTATGTCTTTTTTCTTTTCTATTATCTTTCTTTCTTTCTTTCTTTTTATGGTGGTGCTGAGTATTGAACCCAGGGCCTTCACAGGCTAGGCAAGCATTTTGCCACTGAGCCCTTTTCAGATTCTGAAGCAGTCTTACTAAGTTGTCCTGGCAAGGCTCAAATTTGTGATCCTCCTGCCTCAGCCTCCCAGTTAGTTGGAAGTACAGGCATGTGCCATCACATGTTGCAAGATTTCTGTTTTCTTAATGGATATCCACTTAAATATGTAATGCATTAATTGCACCAAATATATAATGTCCCTTTATCTGTCCATTTTGTCCATGTATATCATTTATTCATTCATTCATTTGGTATTGGAGATTGAACCCAGAGCCTTCCGTCTGTACTCTAACTTTATCTGACATCAACATGGACTTTTTTGCTTTTGAGTAATAGTTGCATACTGTATCTTTTTCATACTTTTATATTCAGACTGCCAATAGCATTACATTCGAATTTGGTCTGTTATAGACAGGATATGATTGGATCATGTTTTTAGTCCACTTTTTCACTCTGTGTCATTCATTTATTTGTTACTGAGAATTGAATCCAGGGCCTTTGCATTAATCTATATCCCTAGTATGTTTTTCACTTTTCATTTTGAAGCAAGGTCTTGCTAACTTATCCAGGCTGGGTACAAATTTGTGAATCTTCTGGATCAGCTCCTAGAGTGTAGGAATTACAGGTATGCATACCGCACACTACTGTCTCTTAATTGGTGTATTTAGAACATTAGAGTTAAGAGGATTATTGATTTATTAAGGCTTAGTGTGCTATTTTATGTTCTGCCTTTTTGTTCTCTTTGTTTTTGTTTTTGTTTTTGTTTTTACTTTATCCCCTGTGAGTTACTTGAGTATTTTTTAGAATTCCATTTTCATTTACTTGTTTTTGAGGGAATGCCTTGGTGGTGTTCTAGGCATTGCATTATACATACATAATTTATCAGTCTGTTGGCATTGTCATTTTACCAGTTTGAAGGAAGTTTAGAAGTCTTATCTTTTGTCCCTTTAATCTCTCTTAAATTATAATTGTTTTAAATACTTTTTCCTACTTACATTTAGAACCAAGTCAGAGTGTTACAAATTTTTTTCGAGGAATTTTTGGTTCTTGGTGTAGGGAAGGATTTTTCACATGAAACCTGGGCATCTTTGCATGATATTATGGGACCCTGGGTCTTATCTAACCTCTGATTTAGCCAGCTTTTCTGACACTGCTCAGGCAGAGGAAGTGAGGTTAGGCTGAGGTAGAAGTCCAGGTTCTCTACTCAGCCTCTGTTGACTCAAAGTGGGGTTTGGGCCCTTGTTGCTGTGGGTGAGAGTGAAAGTTGCATCTCTGCAGGTTTCCCACTGACACTGCAGTGGGAATAGCTTTGTTATCACATGGCAAGTCCTGACTGTGACCCTGAGGGATGGGGTTAGGGAGGACACCTCTGTGTTACTGGGTGAGGGTGGACCTGCCGGCTCCACATAGCTTCAGCTAAATGCGGCCAGGGGACTCACACCCACTGTGAGGAAAGTTCCAGCTCCTAATCCTTAGATCTGTGCGAGGAGGTGGGTTGGGTGCCTTAGAGACTGGCAAGTGAAGTCCAGGCTCTTCACTTGGCCTCTGCAGGTGTGGGTAGAGCTGGAGTCATAGCTGCTCTGCAGAGTGTGGCTGTTCTTTTACATAATGGTCAGTCAGGAACAGCTTCAGGTGGAGGCAAGGAGAGGCTTAAGAAAAATATTTGTTGTGTATTTCTACATCCTGGAGACAAGAGGCATGGCGTGCTACCTACGGCCTTGTAGGAAAGACACAGAGTGGTCAGGAAGTAGAAGACAGCAGTGAGAGGACAGCATTAGGGCAGAATGTTTCTTGAGGTTTCCACAGGCAAAGCAGGGCAGGGTTAATCATTGCTAGTTCTAGTGGGCTGTAAGCCATAGACATGTTCCTTGGTTGCCTGGACCTGGACATGGGACACAGTAATACTTCTCCCTAGGTGTACAGGCCAGACAGAGCGGACACAGTTTTGGACTGTTAAGTTTGCAAAGCAAAGGTATGCACCTGGCTGAGCCATTCCCAAGGATTGCAGTGGGAGGGGTGCCTTCCCAGCCAGAAAGGTTTTTAAAGGTGTAATTAAAGGCTTTTAAAGGTATCATAACATTTTGGACAGGGAGCTGCATACATACATACAAGAGATGGTGTAGAACAAGTTTTTCTAAAGTTGTGTGTCATACTAGGTTGCCCCTTCCTCATCCTTTGGTTGGATAGAACAGGCAGGCTTTCTGTGGGGTCTTTGTTCTGTGCATTTGTCGCTGATTCCAGGTTGCAGTCTTCAGCTCCAAGTTTGGAATATTTGAGGCACAAGGAAAACTAGAGAAACTGCCACCACGACTTACTTGCTGGAGCCCTGAAGTCCCTAGTGTGTGTCTTTTTCTCTCTACCTGTCATAGTCTTTTTTTATTGTGATCCTTTAGGGGGCCATAAACCATTGTAATATTCAGGATTTCTTTTAGCCTTCAAGAGACAATTTTCTTTTTTCTTTTATTTTATGGAAACAAGTAAAACAACACTTGATAACAAAATAATAGGAGAATAACAATAGTTAATACATTAGGTGTTATCTTTAAAATAGTTACTCAGTACGAGATTTAGGCATAAAAAATTCTCCAATTGATATTAGTACAAAACTTTATTTTCAATGAACTAACAGACACTAGTAGTATAATTAACTTTCTTTCCTTCCTTTCACTTCCTTTCCTTCCTTTCACTTTTCCCCCATCCTAATTCCTTTTCCCATTTGAAACTTTTTGTTGTTATTGTTGTTGGTACTGGGGATTGAATTGACAACTTTGCACTTGCCAGGCAGACGCTGAGCCACTAAGCTGCATCTCCAGCCTGTCCTTTTTCTTTTTGAAATTTTTATTCCTACTTCACAATATCTATTGTACATTTTAGACTTTATTTACTCTTTCAATTTCTCACACCAGGGAGACAATGTGATGATTACACATGTGAGACTGATTTAGTTCACTTATGATTATGGTCTCTAGTTGCTTCCATTTACCTATAAAAGTCTCACGTTTGTTCTTCTCTGTGGTTGAGTTGAATATACAGTTCCAAGGAATTTGTTATTGTTATATATGGCAGAAGAAATAGGGAAAACCATTTGTTTCATTTTCCCAGATATGAAAATCTCATCTTTATGAAAGATGTTGGCATCTTATTTTCCTTTAAATACTTGAAAGATATTACTGTATGATCTGCTAGCCTGCACTTTCTGACAAGAAGTCTGTTAGTTTTCCCTTCCTTTGGAATTTTTTTTTAAATTTTTATTTTAAAAGGAGTAAAATTAAACACAACAAAACATAACAGAATGGGACATAAGAAAGCATAAATTTCAAAGCTAGACAACCAGAGATCTTCATTATCTGTCTTACTGTCTCTTGTTTTCTTCCAAATGGTTGTCCATATCTTTGCATACGGGGAGCTCATACTAAATAACATAGCCAATCTTTTCACAAGATGTATAGTTCACTGGCTCCCACTTGCTAAGTGGGGGTTGGGGGGACGGACACACTGGACGGGGGACAGGACGACCAAGATGTCTGAGTCTCAGCCCACGCACGGGCAGGATCACAGCCACCTCCCAGAGAGGAAAGGAGCTCGTTGTTCTCCTGGCACCCCGAGTCAACCGAGTCAACCACATGGTGCAGTTCCCGAGGCGCCAGGGTCTCTCTCCTGCAGGCCACCGAAAGTCTGCCACACTCACCTGCTACTTCTTTCTGATGAATTAATCATTACATTTCCAAAGTTCTGAAATGGCCAACAGACCACAGAAAGAATTCTCTTTAGGCTCCTGTTTGAAACCAGCAGCTACAGCAATCTGCTGGCCTTGCTTCAGGGCCACTGGAATGTTTTTTATCCTGAGTTGCTTTTACGATTTCATTGCTTGTCTTAATCAGGTCTACTTTCAGTTTATTGAGGTTCTTAAATATGTGCATGTACTATTCCCATGAAATTGGGACAACTTTTGGTCATTAAAAAAAAAAACATATACTTCCCAGAATAAAATTAACTTTTTGTGTTTAAATTCTTTGAACTTAAACAAATGTGTAGCATCCATGTAAACCACCACCTCACCTCAGTCAAAATACAAACTCATTCCGTCACCCTAGACACCTCGTGCTGTTCTTTTGTAGATAAGTATTTCTTGACATATTTGTTCCATCCCTTTACTTTCAGACTTCAATTAAATGCATATCATGGACAAGTTGAAATTGTTTCACAGCTCACTGATACCCTTCCCTCCTGTTACCGTTAAGGTTTCTTTTTTTCTCTTGATGTATTATTATAGCTATCTTCTATCCATGAGTGTCCTCAAGTTCACTAATGTTTTCTTCTGCAGTGTCTAATCTGTTTTAATCCTCTAGTGTATTTTTCATCTAACAGATTCTACTTAAGTATTTTTGAGCTTTATTTTGGGATGTAGTGAACTAGAAATAGTTTGATCCTTACAAGGATTTTAAAGCTGTATTAGATAAGTTCTAAAGCTTTTCTCTACGCAGAACCTCTTGATATGTGGGGCCAGGTAATTCTTTGCTACAAGGAGATATCTTGTTCTTTGTAGGATATTAAGTAGTGTATCTGGCCTCTAACTGCCAGTTGCCAATAACATTGCTTAGCATGAACTAGGAATCATTTATTACATTTTGAAAAGACTGGTTTTAAAAAGAAGAAAAAACTGTAGAGACCATGATATGTGGCCAGGAAAATCAGAATATTTACATAGAAATTTCTAACATTCTTTCATATCTGAAACTAATGGTAGTACAAGAACACAATTTTTTTTTGAGATACCATCTCAATATGTAGTTTAAGTTGGCCCTGAACTCACTTTGTAGCTCAGGCTGGCCATGAACTTGCAGTGATCCTCCTGCTTCAGCCTCCCAAGTGTTGGGATTACAGGTATGAGCCTCTATACCCGGCTAATAGAAAGTTCTTATTTTTCCAGTATTGAATCACTAATGCCACAGCCTTTGAAACTAGGAAACATATGAGTCAAATCTGACTGTGTGATCTTGAGGAGATTTTCAAAACTCTAATCCTTTTTTCCTCTCTTGTGAACTAGAGCCAATATATACTTACTATTTAGGGTTTGTTTTTAGAGAATTAAGTGAAAATAAAAGTAGATAGTCAATGCATACACCTAGCAGCTGCTACTGTTATTTCATTTCAGGAATGTGCTTTCATTATGGTTTATGGTTATTTCATTTCAGGAATGTGCTTTTCATTTACAGTTTACTACCTAGTTGTATTTTGCTAATATGGGGCATTGCCATCTATCTTTCAGGTCATGCAGAAGGATTTTGCATGATGTGTATAATGCAAGATCATATTGCCCAGGTGCTTAATAATCCCGGGGATGTTATTAAACCCATGTTTGTCATCAATGAAATGCAGCGTAAGTATCAACCCAGAGAAGTATTTTTAAGCAAAGTAGTCAAGATAGTCTTTTCTTGAGATGAGGGCTAATATGATTGCCTGAGGGTCTCCTTACCTCAGTCTCCTGGGTAGCCAGGACTACAGGTATGCACTGCCATGCCTGGCTTTTAGCTTAATGGCCTAGATGATTTTTTAAAATGTCCAAAGTTTATTACAAAATAAACTACAAGTGTTTTATTATACATGGGTATGTTCCTTTTTTTGAGACATGCTATGTAGTACAGGCTGCCCTTAAACTCACTTATGTAGCCCAGGCTGGCCTCAGACTCAAGGTGATGCTCCTGCCTCATCCTTCTAGGTGCTGAGGTTGTAGGTATGTGCCACCATACCCAGCTGGATATATCTTTAATTAATAACAAGCGTTTAGTGAAACATTCACTATATAAATCATTTTTGAAATTCTAGAGATGACAATATAATAAGACTGGGCCAGGGATATAGCTCGGTGGCACAGCACCTGCCTGGCAAGGACAAGGTCCTGAGTTTGATTCCTGTTACCCAAAGAAACAAGAAGACCATAGTTTAATATGAGCAAATTTTAAATGATTTAAAACTCAGTTTGTTAATGAAATCATTTACAGAGACTTTTGCTCAGATAGTTGGATTTCTGTGCAGAGTAGTGTAAACCACATATTGTCCCACAGGTTTCTTTAACAGGTTTATATTTAGTTTTAATTTGGTAAATCAACCCTGTATTATGCAAGAACTGTCAAAATAAAGGTAAATATGCTTTTATAAAAAATTTACACTCAGGGTCTAAATAAATGTATGGACAAATTTTACTATTTTCTATTTTAAATTTCTAAATAGGTTGCATGAAATTTTCTTATGTATTTTCTATGTGACCACCCCACCCTATTCCCCCCAGCTGAGGGTCTCACTGTGTAGCCCAGGGTGGCCTCAAACTCTGAGATCCTCCTCCCTCAGCCTGAGATTACAGGCTTGCACTACTACGCCAAGCTCTATGTGCTTTTTGTATTCACTTTTACATCATTTTAATTAGCCAAGTTATAATAAAAATGCTCACAAAAAATTCTTGTCACTCTTAATCTAGTATCTAGCTTGGGTAATTATAGAGATGCATAATTGTACGATGATGAACTATAATCCTTTTGTCTTAAAACCTGCTAAAGACTAAAGATTAAATTGACTTTTAGCATTATTGGTGGACTAGAATAGACAGTGCAGAAATCTTTAAAACATATTGGCAAAATTTTGGTCAAGACAGGTTTTGATTATAATTACTTACACATTTATTTTTAGACACACATATATAGCAGGCATGACTAATAACCTAGTCTTTTAAAGTGTCATTACTCTGAATGTGTACCCATACACAGTTAAATCATGGAATTGCTATTTATATAGGTCAAAACTGCTGGAATATTAGCAATTTTATATGCTAGAATATATTGATATACTTACACATATAAAACTCAGTGTCTAATAAGTTTTGTGTTATTCATATACTTTTGCTATTTTATTTATAATTTTAAAAAACACTTCCTTCTTGCAACTGCTATTTCGAAGAATTGGAATAAGAATATAATTTGTCCTGTGGTCATTGGTGCGGGATCAAATAGGTTGGATATTTATGTTCTGCATAGGGCCTCTTATGGATTTGAGTGTCATATTTACGAGTGCACTAACCTAACGTCTTTGGATGGACTTGAGTCAGCACAAGTGGGATTGTGTTACCTTGGTAAAGAGTCATTCTGTGGCTGCTCCTGGACTCTGCAGCTCCCAGGGCCTCTTGGTGACAGTGCATGGTGCTTGTGTGAGTGCTACTTTCTCATTCAGTGTAATTATTTGGAGTTTTCTGAGTAACATAAGATGTAACTCTGCAGCCTTGGCATTTAATATGTAATGATAAAGCCTTGTCTTTACTTAAAATTTATAGGCATAGCCAGCCACTTCCAAACTGGCGAGCAGGAAGATGCCCAGGAGTTTCTTCAGTACACGGTTGACACTATGCAGGAAGTGTGCCTAAGTGGCAGCAGCGAGTGAGCACACATCATTTCTTCAGTTTACACCTCTGGCTTATTCTGCTTGTTTTGCCTTTTATGTTGAAAATACAGAGATCTGTTTGTTTCACCCTTTGGCTTTGCATTGCCTCTTCCCCACCTGATTTACATTATTTTATGTGTGTTACTGGGAATCGAAATCATGACCTTGCAGTTACCAGGCAAGCGCTTGAGCTGCTGAGCTAAATCCCCGGCCCCGATTTGCACTATTTTGAAATGGATAAAATTTTTAAAAATGTGCTTACTATCACAATCAGAATTTCTTCAATTATAGATGTCAGGAAATGAACTTTGGTTTTTTTGTTCTTTAATTTCCATGTCGGCATGCCCTGGCAGAGCTAAAAGTACCTGCTTCTTCTCCTAATTGTGCCAGACATTTTCTCCATTGACCTCCAGCCTAATAAATGTTTCCTGCCTCCTCTCCTTCTCTCTGTCAGTTACCAGTTCCTATAGCTTCTCCTAAATCTAAATGCAGACCCCAGAGAAAGATGGGTGAGACAGTTATGTAACACCCCTAACCCACCCGCTACTGCCCCACACCAGTAAAGATAGCTCCCTTTGCATTCCTCTCACTGCCCAGGGCTTCACGTCTGGATAATGACAGACTCTGCCTTCCCTACCTTCCCCAAGCCCCACTGGGGCCACAAGGCTGCTGAGGGCATCTTCCTCCTGCCACTTTCCTTGACAGCAAATTCTTGCCTTGATTTCAATGTCCCTTCATAATTCACTTCCTCCCATCCTCCTCCTCAGATTGTCACTGTGCCCCACCAGGCAGGGCCAATCTCTGATACCACACAGACTGATTTTCTATTTTCTGTGGCTCTACTCTCTGAATCCTTGTTATTTTATAAATATACATGCTTTTAAAATCTAGTCACAGCATCCAAAATTTTGCAGAATTCTTATCACTGTTTTGTCTTTTTCAGATTAGATAGACACACCCAGGCCACCACACTAATTTGCCAGGTGTTTGGGGGATACCTGAGATCTAGAGGTAAGCTTTTGTTCATAAGTCAATAAAGTGGCACATGCATGTGGTATTAGAATGAAAACTGTGGAAATAAGGAAAAGTAGAGACTCCTCCTCCCTGGAGGCAGCCCCTGTACCAGTTTCTAGTCTGTGCTTCTGCTAGTTTCCTATTCATGAGCACACTGAGAGCCAACTGTAGAATAGTTTTGGTTTTGCCTTAACATGAGTAGTAATCTTTCTATTTGAGCACATATAGGTCTAACGGGCTGTTTCATAGCTGCAGTGGTGTCCATTTGCTTTACTCTCCTATCGATGGATACTTAGCTTTCTATTCTGTTGTCATCATCAGTGCCTTATTTGAACAGCACCCATGTACTCACGCCCTTGTGTCTGTGTAAGAGTGTGCATGATAAACTCCTAGTATTAGAATTTCTTTATTTTTTTCCAGCCCAAAAGAGCAAGTATTAGAATTTAAATCCTAAGTTGTATTTTAAATTTTAATACTGACATGCTGTCATTCTAAATTTAATACTGACATGCTGTAGTATACAAGGGACCAAATTTATAAGATCTTTTCCTACACTGTGTAGAAGATTAACTTTTTTCCCAGCATAGTAGGAGAAAAGTTATACTTTTCTTTTACTTTGAAATAGTATTTGTATTCTGTAATTTCAATACTTGAGGCTGTCATAATGATTTCACTTTGCTTATCTTTTATTTTTATTTCAGTCCAATGTTTAAATTGCAAGGGTGTTTCAGATACTTTTGATCCATATCTGGATATTACCTTGGAGATAAAGGTAAATTTGATAATTTTTATGGTGGTCAAGTTTAAATCTTTATTATTCTTTATCTTAATAAAACCAAGGTTTTAGCCAGGTTCAGTGGTGTATGCCTGTAATTTCAGAACTTCAGAGGCTGAAGCAGAAGGAGCACAGTGAGTTTGAAGCCAGCCTGGCCTACAAAGTGAGTTCAAGGACAGCCTGAACCATATAGAGAAACCCGGCCTCAAAAAATACCAAAAAAGAAAAGAAAGAAAACTAGGGGTTTTCTTTTTCTTTTTTCAACTTTTTGAGACAGTCTCACTATGTGATCCAGGCTAATCTTGAACTCACTATGTAGCTCAGATTGGCCTCAAATTTATGGCAATCCTCTGCCTAAGTCTTACAAGTGCTGGGATTACAGGCACATGGCACCATACTGGGCCATAAAACCAGGTTTTTGATACCTATATTAGCAAACCTTAGATGGTTCTTACTCCTTTAGAAATTGTTTTAGCATCTTGCATTTTCTGAACTATATTTTTGTTATTTTTGAGCTTTTATTTTTCTGATTACAGGTATAATGCATGCTTATAATGAAAAAGGCAAACATCGCAGATATATGTAAAGCCTACCTTTCAGGATTAATGCTTTTAGTCATCTGACATACACTGAACCAGAATATATTAGGTACTAATAATAAAAATAAGATTATGAACAGGGCACAGTTGATGTATGTCTATAATTCTAGGACTCTGGGAGACTTAAGCAGGTGAATCACAAGTTTGAACCCAAACTGGGCAACTTAGTGAAACCCTGTTTGAAATAAAAATAAGGAAAGGGCTGGGAAGTTATCTCACTATGAAAGCCCTGGGATACATCCCAGTATTTCAAAAAAAGAAAAAAAAAAGAAACTAGACCTTTGTCTACCACCATGCACTACAGTCAAAATAGATCAAAGATTTAAATATTAAAACATAAACAATAAATCTACTGGAAGAGAAAATAGGTAGAAATCTTGAAGATATACATGTTGGCAGACATCTCAGAAACAAAACACAGACTTCTCAGGAACCACTACAAAGAATAAACAAATGGGATCTAATCTTATTAAAAAGTCTTTGCACAGCAAAAGAAATCACCAACAGAGTGAAAATACAACCCACACAATGGGAAAAAACTATAGTCAGCTGTCCCTCAGACAAAAGATATATATATATATATATATATATATATATATATATATATATATATAATATATAAAGAATTGAAAAAAATTAGACCCCCCAAATTCAAAGGCCCAATCCAAAAAAGGACATCTGAGATGAATACACATGTCTCAGATGAAGAAATACAAGTAGCAAATAAATATATGAAAAAATGTTCAACATCATTGGTCATTCAAGAGATGCAAATTAAAACAACACTGAGATTCCATCTCACTCCAGAGAAAATGGCCATCATCAAGAAAACAGCCAATAACAAATGCTGGAGGCACTGTGGGGGGAATAGCTAAATTTTAATATAATAGCTAAATTTTGAAGAAAACATTATGACAGCTATTGCTGATTTAATATTATCCTTCTTTGAAGTCCTACCATGCTTTTTTTGTTCTACTACCATTGGTTCTATCTATCACATACTGTCTTATTGGAATTTGAATATGTGTGATAGTTCAAACAAATTTTTTTCTTTTTTATCAAAAATGAGATATTATAGTACCCATTGATCATTTTCTGTTATTCGGTTCAGAAAGCCCTGTAATTCTTTCACTCTATGCATGGCTTTATACTATTGTGTTATGTTTGATATTATTGTATTTCAAACTATGCTCAACTATAGCAGAGTAAGAGATATGGTGTTAGCTACTGTTGATGTCCAGTTGACTTAATGTAAAGTACTGTGTTGCCTATGTTGTCCTCTTCTGATCTGCTCTGTACTGCCCCCTTTTGTTTTATTCTCTTTCAAATTAAAAAAAAAACCAAAGAGGGTAAAATTAAACACAACAGGACAGAACACAAGAAAGCAATTTAAGAGACATAAATTTCAAAGCAAGACAATCAGAGATCTTCACTATCTATCATATTGACTCTTTTTTTCTTCTAAATAGTTGTCCATATCTTCACATGCAGAGAATTCACATGAAACAAGATAGTATGGAACTGATCTAAACAGCATGAAGAAGGCTTTTACGTGTTCAATACCAGACAACAGGGAAGCCAAGTATGACTGTCATAGTGTCTCTCATTCTCTTCAAAACAGCTGTCCATACCTTCATGTATGTTGAACTTAAAATAAAACAGGCTAAAATCACTCTGAACTAATGATAGTATTGCTGGATTTCACATCATGACACTATGGAATCAGCACTGGGTACTGTAGTCTCTTTTCCAAAGTAGTTGTTCATTTCATCATGCACTATATAATTGGTTCTCATAAACTTTTTATAATTCCTACACATGCATGAGTCTCTACATGTATATCTATCCTTTCTGTGTTAGATGGAAAAAGAAAACAAAGCAAGACAAAACAAAACAAATTCCTAGAAAAACATGAAGTGAAAAAGTCATATAAGACCACAATACAAGGTGACCTACAATGATTACTATGATGTCTCAGCAGTATATAACAATATTAAGAAAAACAAAACATTGCAGACATTATAAGACTTCAAAAGTAGGTAATAATCAAAGCAGAGTGGGTATCCTAGTGAATCTTGTCATCTTCAGTATAGTTGCCCATACTCTTAGACTTGATTCTATCAATCATAACAGATTCCAATGAAATCAGTCAATACAAAATAGCAACCTGACAAACCACATTCAAATAAGATCAGTCATAATAAGACAGTATAAGTTATACAGAGCTTCAGATTAAGTTAATAGGAAATTAAGGATGATTGCCATCATATGTCCTACTATTTTAGGAATAGCTGTCCATGTCCTCAAATCTAGTGTAAGTAGACAAACTGGAACAGAATATAATTCATTTAAACAGAGTGGTGAGAATAATGTAGATTTTAAATCCTCATACACTATTAACAATATCCTCTGCCTTCCTTTTTTAGACAATTCCTCCCATTTCACTCCCACAGGGTGCACTGGACATTTTGGGTCCCACTAACTCCCTCAGTTTTTAGATTGGGGGGAGCAACCTGCTATTTATCCTAACTGGTTCTGAACTTTCTGACTTCTGAGCTTGATCTCAAGTTTTATTCCTTTACCTACAAAAGCCTCAAGATTTTCCTTCATTGTAGCTGAGTAGTTCTCAACTGCACAAAAGTATCCTGTCTTTTCAACCTACCTGCATGTGTTGGTCGAGATGCCCCTATTTCTCTCTGGTTCCCTGTCACATAGGGTACTGTTTTCTCATATTTGACTTTCTGTCCATAAACCCTCTTTCAGGTTAATTATGTTTCCATTACAGAACATCTCGTTGGACCCTATCTCCTGATCTACTCTGCCTGTGTCTCTTTTTGTTTCTATATCAAGACCATATGTTAGAGATTATAGCCAACTTTCTCTGTCTCATTTCTGCTATGTATTTTTCTGCCATTGGTTGTCCATTTTTCTCCTTCATTCCATTGTCTGCCCCATTCATTGAGGCCTCTCTGCCACTGTTCCTAAAAT
>PVJX010039370.1:0-15797 GCA_004027295.1 Dolichotis patagonum
GGCTACGGGCCCAAACACACCTGGCCCAGATGCCGATCTCCAGGCAGTTCCCTGCGGATGAAGGGCGTGCTTACCAGTCCCAAAGAGTCGCGCCGAGATGCAGGTCCGCGCAGACTTTCAATCCAAACAGCTCAGGCCACTGTACGGTCCGGGACTTTCGGGTCCCAAACGGACAGCCTGAGATGCTGCTTTCTGGGAGTATAATGTAACTATTAAAAATGATACGTTTATGGTAAAGCATCCAACATGGTTACATTGTGCGAGTCTGATTTAGGAGCTAACTCAGAAAGCTACTTCTGATGGTATTTAAATGAAATGCAATCACCAATGAACAAAGGGAATATACTTCTAAAACTGAGAACACAGAATCCAGGGAGCAAGGCCCTGCGAGAGAGCCAGGACCACGCAAGGTGAGTCCCAGTGCCCTGGCACTGGCCCAGGCAGGGTTTGAGACCATCGCTCCCAGTGGTTGAGTTCCTGCCCAGCACCTTAGGACACTGGACTGGGATCTGGAGGTTTCAGGAGCCTCAGTGGACCAGGCCCAGTGGCCTTCTTTCAGTCCAGGGGGCTGGGGCCACACAAGGGGACTTTCAGCCCACTGACGCAGGCCCGGGGAGAGTTTGAGACAATGGCTCCCAGTGGTTGAGCTCCCACCCAGCTCCCTGGAACACTGGACTAGGCTCAGGAGGTTCCGTGGGCCAAACTGGGCCATGCTCAGCGACCTCCATTCAATGCCAGGAGCTGAGGGTGCAGGAGATGATTTCCAGCGTGCAAAGGGGGAGCTTTGAAACACTGCTCAAAGCACAGAAATATACAGGGCTTGGGATTTAACTCAGCAGCATAAGTGCCTGCCTTGCAAGCATGAGATCGTGAGTTCGATCCTTGGTACTGATTAAAATAAATTAAAAATAAATAAAAAATAAATAAAACACAGAAATATAGGAAAATGACAAAGTGAGAGACGAAAATGCAATCTTAAACCTCTAGCCCATCCCAAGAAAACCTCAGAGCCATGTACATAGAAGAAAATAGAAGTCTTATACGTGAAATGACTGAAATGATGTCAACTGAAATAAAGAAGCAACTCAGGGAAGCTATAGAGAAACTCAAATCAGAAATAATTTCCCAGGTAAAAGAAGAAATGTTAAAAGTAGTGAAAGAAATAGTGAACACATCTAAAGAAGACACAGCTTAGAAATTAGAGGAACAAAGCAAACAGATGGAATCCCTAAATGAACACTATAAGAAACAAACAGAATGCATGAAGCAGATTCAAAGAGATATACAGGAAATCAGAAATTATTTTGAAAGTTGCCAGAACCACCTCAACCAAAGTAAAGAAAGAATTTCAGACCTCAAAGATAAGATTGAAGCTAGTGAACAGGAAAGATCTTTTAAAAATAACACGGAATCAGGAAATAACAATTCAACAGCTGCATGATGATGCAAAGGAAAACAATATAAGATTAATAGGGATAAATGAAAAAGAAGGGACAGTCCAAATGATATCAAGAGTCTATTTACAGAGTCTTAATGTCTAAGAATTCAATTGACTTGAATTGTTTGTGTTTCTTATCAGGTAGGGATCCATTCTTCTATTAACATGAAGAGCTTTCTGACTATGGTATATAGTGAAAAAATTTTCCTTACCTTTACTCTGTTTCTGGCATCACCAGAGAAAAATCAGTAGACCTGACCCCTGTGGAATCATTTGTCTGCTATGTACTTTATTCCATCAATCTATTTCTGCTTGCAAGCTAAGATTACGATATACTGACTACCCAGTTTTGAACTAAAATTTGGAATTAGAAAGTGTGGTACCTCTAGGTTTCCCATTCTTTTTCCACATCACTTTGATTCTTCTGGTTCAATTGTGGTTCCATATGAAATCTGGGATTTAGTTTTCAGTGACAGAATGACCCTGGAATTTTGACAGACATTACATGAAATCATTTAGTTTCTTTGAATACTTTGAATATTTAAAAATACAAAAATATTTAATACATGAACATGAGAGATCTTCTATTTTATATATTTTTAATTTCTTTTATTAGTATTTTACAGTTTTCAATATACATGTCTTCTTACTCCTTGATTATTTGCTAAGTATTTTTATACTATTCTAAATGAGATTGTTTTTTTAACTTCCCTTCGAAATGGTTCATTGCAAGTTAATCTACATTTACAACTTTACCCGCTGTATGATCTTGGGGCTGATCTTTAATTTCTGTGATTTTAACTTCTCTAGATAGTGGATATAGTGATTTCTTTTCATGACCCTTAGGATAATTTTATAAAAAAATGCCTAACAGGTACAAAAGTCTAATTATTTCTCTGAAAGTCTCTTTTCTAAGGATGTAGAATGAATTAAGTGTTAAAGCTTATAGGCTATAGATTATAATTTTGTTTTCTGTTCCCCCAGAAACTAAGTGACTGGGAAGATCGAGAATCCATTGCCATATGTTTACAGTGGAAATTAACCAGGCTGAACTAATTGCCAGTGCCTTTGTCTTGGTAAAGTATTTTAAGAATCAAAAACAGAAATTGACAGATAAAGTCATAAAAAGATAGATTACAAAGACGCACTGAAACACAAATGTGCATCATTATACTAATCTTGCAAACCATAATCTTGAGGAAATTGTAAGAGCTAGAATATTGGATGAGAAGTACCAGGGGACACAATATGTTTAATCAGAGACAATGCAAAATTTCAAACACTGAAAACAAACTTCTAGAAATGTTGACATGCATAGGCTTATCTAGATTGGTGTCTTAGTCACAGATCAGTCTTTAATTTTACAGACTAGCTACCTGTTTTTTCTTTAGAATGGGTAAAGCAAAGGAGACCATAGATGAATTTCACTGATTATTTTTGAAGTGAAATCTCACACATGAGTTAGGAAGTCAGTGTTAAAGCCGCTTGTCAAGTAGAATATAATGAATTGAATTACATACATAAAGACATACAAAGTACATAATTTCTTTCAAAGAATTTAGTATCGGACTCAGACATTATAAAACCAGCATTAGCACCAGTGCCAAAGACTCAGTTCACTTTTGATTGATGGAATAAAGAATGAAAAACATACCACCACCAAAGTAAAACTAACAATGTGAAGAAAACAATAACATAACTATTAAAAGTTTGAAACAGTTTAGTTTGATAGTTTAGCAAACTATCAAAAGTTTGCTAAAAAGGAAATGAATACTCCTGACAGTCCCACTACTGGGAAAACTGAAGACTAACTGAATGTAATGTCAGTCAGCATTGTCAGACTTAATTAAAATGAGAAACACTCAGCTGCTGTGTTTTTTAACATGCATAGTTAAGAGTACAGAAACATGTAGAGTTGATTATAATGTCCAGATCATTGTTGTTTGCATTGTAAACTTGAAACTAAGAGTAAATTAACACAATTGTGAGCCTTCTGTTACATTGCCTGGGTTTAAGCAACTGGTTATTGGTGCTGACACAATAGAGTAACCATATACTGGAGATTTAAAAGTCTTGACAATCTTTTAAGACACCAGCACACATTCTTAATTATACAGTCCAACTTTGCTTGGAACGAATAGACCACTCTTTCATATGCACTGATTCCAATGGTAGAAAACCATCCACGAGTGTGAAATGCCTTGAATTTGCACTCCTTGTAACATTTGAACCTAACTTGCCTCCACTACATTCAACTGAGAAACTTCTCCTCCTGTGTTTTCTATGGTACTGTGTATTTGGTGAAAATAGTATGTCTTTAAAAATCATGCAGAAACTAGATATAGTGAATACTTTTGAGAGCCAACCAGTAATATAACTGAATTTATTTGAGATTCATTTTGGTCTTTTAATTGTATCTTACCCTAGTAACAAGAATATTTTGTTAGCTGTGGCGATAATGTGATACTGTAGTTTATTATATTAGAGATAATCTAATATCAAATCTACTACACAAATTATCATCCTGAAAAATTTAGCAAAATTTTTGCTGGATCCATTTTTTAGATAGCTAATTATGTGGACATATTGCCATGATAAAAGAGACTGCCATTCTTGCTAAGATCAGAAGGTGGATTAATATTAGCTCTATTTTCTTTGTTAAATGAGATGAAATACTGGCACTGAGGTCATGATGCAGGGCTAAAATTTTTGGATCCTGGAAGATCTTCAATATATTGCAAAATATGCAAATTGAAAGTCCTACACAACACTAGACAACAGTTAAGTATCGATTACTGAGAAAGAATGTCTTATAATTGCCTCAATTCACACTTTAAATGTAATTTAATAAAGATGGTTTGATCACTACATCAAGCTAACATATGAAATCTAAGACAAAAAATAGAACTCTTGACCTGACTGATTCTGACCTATCAATTGCTTTGTATTTTACCTTGGAGTTGGTTGCCTCTAGATGACAGAAATATCAATATATAACCATGAAATTTTTCTAGATTTGATTCACTTAATGTGTTATTCATAGTTTCATCACTATTACTAATATCTGAGATCATCAATGTATGAAGAGAAGTAGTGTTTCGCTTACAGTTTTGGAATTTACAATCCCTAATCAATCGATCCAGTTGCTTTTGGGCTGTGATGAGTTAGAACATCATGGTAGCAGAACATAGATACCAGCTGCTTACCTAATGGCAAGAAGGCAGTAGGAGAAAGAAGAAATGACTGGATCGCCACCATTCTCTTTAGTGCACACTCCCAAAGACCTAAAAACTTCCCCTTTCATCTTTCCTTTATAGACCCCACCACCTGCCACAATAGGTCATTATAGGGACTGTGCTTTTCACAAAGGACGGACTAAAACATAATGTACTTACAGACAGTGATACACCTAAGAAATACTTGCCAGATTGAGGTTATTAGAACATCAACTTCACAGTGTCTCAGAAGAAAATGTGCAATGAACTCAAATATGTTGTGTTTCATTTCCATCACTCGGAAAAACTGTTTTTGAAGAATTTTTTCTTTATTTTAAAGAAAAAAATGAAACAAAATTTCAAAATAATAGGAGAGTATTAATAATGATTAATACATTGCATATTGTTATCTTTAAATTCATTACAAAGAGTGCAAGATATAGGTATTGAATTGTCCAAACAGTATTAGAACAAACTTTTCAATGAACTAAGAGAAATTAGTAATATAGCTATCTTAACTGTCTTGTGTGTATATATATAATATGTTTATTTTTAATTTTCCCTTCCTTTTCACCTTTCCTCCATCTCAGTTGCTCTTTCCTTTTGAATAGTTTGCTCCTATTTTATAATATCCACTGTAAATTTTGGATCTTATTTACTCCTTCAGCTTCTCACACTAGAGAGACAATACGATATTTATACATGCAAGTCTGGATTATTTCACTTATGAGTGTGGTCTCCAGCTACATCCATTTACTCACAAAAGTCTTTAGCTTATCCTTCTTTATGGCTGAGTAGTATTCCATTGCATGAAAAGACCACATCTTTTTTTATCCATTCCTGTTGATATAGCTATTAAAAATTGTGCTGCCATAAACAAGAATGCACATACATAGTTGTGGTACAATGTTTTTGTTTTTTCTGGGGAATAGCTGGGTTGAATGAGGCCTCTAATTCCATTTATTTGAAGAATTTCCACACTGATTTCCATGGTGGTTTCACCAGTTTACAGTACCACCAAAAGTGAAGAAGGGTTCCTTTTCCCCACAGACTCATCAGCCTTTGTTATTGGTTGCTTTCTCAATAACAACCATTCTTTCCGGGTTGACTTGGAGTCGCAATGCTATTTTAATTTGCATGTTCAGTGATGCTGAACTTTTTTTAAATATATTTATTTCCTGTTTGTATTTCTTCATCTGAGAAGTGTGCAATTATCTCAGCTGCCCATTTTTGGACTGGGTCTTTAAATTTTGGAGGTCTGGTTTTTCTGTGTTCCTTATATGTTCTCGATTGTGATCCTTTGTCTGAGGGAGAGCTGGCAAATATTTTTTCCCACATGTAGGTTGTCTCTGCACTCTATTGGTAGTTTCTCTTGCTGTGCAAAATCTTTTTAATGGAGGAGATCTCCATTGTTGACTCTTGGTAATAGTTCCTGAGTAATTGGTGTTTTATTGATGAAGTCTGCCTATACCGATATCTGCAAGAATTTTATCTGATCTATCTTCCAGTAGATTTAATGTTTCTGTCTTAACATTTAAATCATGATCTATTTTGAATTTAATTTAAGATGCAGTGAAAGATATGGGTCCAATTTTAATCTTTGCCATTGAAGAGCCAGTTTTTCCAGCACTATTTGTTAAAGAGGCTATCTTTCTTCAAGTAAATGTGTTTGGCAACTTTGTCAAAGATAAAATGGCTGAGAATGTCTGGAGTTGTTTCTGAATCCTCAGTTCTGATTTTTTTTTTTTACCAGTACCAGTAGTTTTTATCATGGTAACTTTATAGTATAATTTCAAGTAAGGGATTTTCATGCTCCCTATCTTTTCTTTGTTGTCTAGAACTGTCTTTCCTATTCTAGGTGTTTTCTGATTCCAAATGATTTTTAAGTTTTTCTCTGATTCTGTGAGACATGTTTTGGAATTTGAATTAGAATTGCATTAAATCTGTATAATAGTTCAGAAGTATGACAATTTTCACTATATCAGTTCTTCCTACCATAAAGCAAATGATATCTTTCCATTTTCTAATATCCTCTTCAATCTTCTTTTTCAGAGTACTGTAATTTTCAATGGAGTGGTCTCTTAGATCCTCCATTAGATTGATTCCTAGATATTTCATTTTTTTTGAATGCTATTGTGAAATGTATTGTTTCCCTAATTTCTTTCTCTGTGAGTTTGTTATTCATGTACAAGAAGCCTATTGAATTTTGAGTATCCAGGTTGCTACTGAATTTTCTTATTAAATCTTGCTGTTTTTAACGGAGATTTTGGGTCTTTTATGTAGAGTAACATGTGATACACAAATAATAATAATTTAACTTTTTCCTTTCCTATTGTTATTCCTTTTATTTCTTTCTCTTGTCTAATTGCTCTATCTAAATTTTGTAGGACTATAGTGTATAAGAGTGGAGACAGCGGATCTCCTTGTCTTGTTCCTGATTTTATAGTGAAAGCTTTAAGTTTTTGCACATTAATTATGACATTGGCTGTTAGTTTGTTATAGATGGCTTTTATCAGATTGAGATAAAGATCATCTATTCAAATTTCTGTACTACTTTTATTATGAATGTGTGTTTGACTTTTGAAAAGTTTTTTGTTCATCTACTGAGATGATCATGATGTTTTGTCATTGTCTCTGTTAATATGATTTGTTACAATTATTAATTTAACCATTCCTTCATTCCTGGGATGAATCCAGCTTGGTCATGGTGGGTAATCTTCTTGATGATTTGCTGCACTCTGTTTGACAGTGATTTATTGAGGATTTTTGCATCTACGTTAAGTAAGTTGGATGTAATTCTCTTTCTTAGTTGGGTCCTTCTGTGATTTTAATATCAGGGTAATGCTTGCTTCCAGGAATGAATTTGGCAGTATTGCTTCCCTTTCAATTTCACTAAAAAGTTTGAGAAGTAGTGGTGTTAAATAATCTCTAAATTTCTTACAGAATTTAACAAAGAATCCAGTAGATCCTGGGCTTTTCTTTGTTGGCAGGTTTTTTTATTATATTTTTATTTCATTGGTTAATATTGGTTAATTTAGCATTTTTATATATTCTTGATCCAGCTTTGGTAATTCATCTGCATCTAGGAATCTATCCATATCTTCTGCATTTTCCACCTTACTAGAATTAAAGTTCTCAAAGTAAGTATTGATGATCTTCTTTATTTCTGCATGGTCCATTGTGATTTGACCCTTTTCATTCCTAACTGCATGAATTTGAGTCTTTTATTTCCTTTTTTTTTGTAATGCTGGTTAAGATCTTCTGATTTTATTTAATTTTTCAAAGAACCAACCCCTCAATTCATTGATATTTTGTATTGCTTTCTTCATTTTCAATGTTTTAATTTCTGCTCTGATCTTTATAATTTCCTTCTTTATGCAAGCCTTTGACATAGCTTGCTCTTTTTCTTTTCTGGAAATTTAAGGTTCACCATTAAGTTGTCTATTTTCACTTGCTCTCTTTTCCCAATATGGTTTATTCACTGCTATAAATTTCCCTCTTAGAACTGCTTACACTGTGTCCCATAAGTTCCAGTATGTTATATTATCATTATTATTTAATTGTATAAACTGTCTAATTTCTTCTTTAATTTCATCTGTCATCCATTGGTTGTACAGGAGGGTGCTCTTTAATTTCCATGTGTTATGAAATTCTTGTGGCATCTTTTGCCATTAATTTGTAATTTTATGGCACTATAATCTGATAACAAGCATGGGATAATTTTGGTTCTTTTGCATTTACTTAAGCATGTTCTATGAACTAGTATGTAATCTATTTGGGAGAATGTCCCATGTGCAGATGAGAAGAATGTGTATCCTGATATTGTGGGATAAAACACTCTGTAGATATCTACTAAGTCCATTTGCTCAAAAGTTTTGTTCAGTTCTAATATTTCATTGTTGATTCTTTGGTCTAGCTGGCTTTTTTTTGTGATGAGGGTAATGAGATCTCCGATAAAAATCTATTGTGTTTATTTGATTTTTCTTGTCTGCTAATATTCATTTTATGTAACTGGGTGCACTAGTATTTGTTGCATATACATTTATGATTGTTATCTCTCCCACTTGAATTATTCCCTTTACAAGGGTGTAGTGACCTTCTTTGTCTCTATCAGGCTTGGATTACTGTTTGTTTTGTCTGCAAATAGAATAGCTACCCATGCTTTCTTCTGGGTTCCTTTTACATGAAGTACTGTTTTCCATCTTTTGACTCTGAATGGTTGAAGTTTCTTAATTAAATGTGTTTCTTGTATACAACAAACTGTTGGATCTTGCTTCTAGATCAATTCTGCCATTCTGTGTCTTTGGATTGGTGAGTTGTGCCAATTAACATTGAGAATCATAACTGACATGTATCAACTTATCCTCATCATATTGTGTTGACTCCCCCATTTTCCCCCATCTATTTAATTGTTTGCCTGTCCTGGTGGATTCCTTCTGTTGGATTTCATGGAGCTGTGATTCTTGTTATCTCTTTCTAGAATGTCCTTCAAAACATTTTAGATTGCTGGTTTGGTGGTCATAAATTCCCTCAAATGTTCTTTGTCATGGAAGTATATCACCTCTCCATCATTTTTAAAAGGTAATTTTGCGCAGTTCATCAATCTGGGTTGAAGTTGTTGTCATTTAGAGTTTGAAATATTTCATTCCAATTCTCCTTAACTTGAGAGTTTGTGCTGAGAAGTCAGCTGTGATTCTGATGGGTTTTCTTTTATAGGTGATTTGTTTATTTTCCTAATAGCTTTTAAGAATCTATTCTTGTATTGAATTTCTAGAATCTTGACTATATTCTGCCTGACTGTAGATATTTTGTTTGATCATGGCTAAATGGAGTTCTCTATACCTCACTTATCTGTATGTCCAATTCTGTTTCCCTACCAGTGAAGTTTTCTGCTATGGGATCCATTTTATATATATATATAGGCTATGTATATAGGCTATATATATAGGCTATATATATATAGGCAATATATATTATATATAATATATATATAGCCAACTCCTACTTTTTTATTGACTCCAGTTAATCTTAAATTATTTTGTTTTGCCTCATCTAGCAGCTTCTGGCTTGATTTCCCGTGGGTCCTAGCTATTTTTAAGAAATCTTTCTTTTATGATCACTAACCACTAGCTTGTCTTCTACGTCTGAGGTCCTATCCTCACATTGTTTCATTCTGTTGCAGATACTTTCAATGGAATTTTTATTCTGCTAGATATTTGCTTGAATCTGTCTTATCCCATTTCTTTCCTATGCTGAGCATTCATAGCTTCTATAATTTTCTTATATTCCTCCATTTTTTATCCATATCTGCAATAGAGTCACTAAACATAGTTTTCATTGTGGATACCATCTCTACAGTTATCTGAGAAATTATTCCTGATATGATTTTTTTTCTAGAGCCTCATTCAATTGCTTTATTTTTACCACTTTAGAGAGGCCAGGAGAGTGACTTTTGAGTTGTGCCACCTCACTGTCCACTGAGTTTGCCTTTGTGAAGTGGATGTCTGGGGTTACATATTGTTTTAGTTCTTTTCATTTTCTTTTTTCTTTCTTCTCTCCTTTTTTATAGTTAAATTTCTGTGGTTATGCTTATAAATTGCCTGTTGTTGGTTGCTTTATTGATGGTCTTTAGAACCCTTAGGAAATGGCTACCTCTCTGAGGTGTCTTCTAAGTATACTTAGTTTTAGGGGTTTGAGTCTGTTGCAAAACCCTCCTACCTCTACAATTCACTGGCGATGTTTCTGCCTACTTGACCCAGCTCCAGGTTGTGTGACACTGTGCCACGGTATTTTACATGGCATTTATTCAATCTCAGTCTTGGAATACGAGTAAGAATAGCTATTTAGAATGAATGTGTCACTTTTGGCTGATGTGGTACAACTGACAATTACAGTAGCATGAAACATAACCTAGAAAATGACAAACTGAGGTTCACATTAATTTGCCACCTTTAACCATATGACCTAGACTTGTGATTATATAACAAAATATAAAATAAACCAGAAAATTATGTGCAGTATGTAAGTCCTTACTATGTCAATTTTACCCTAAGGAGCTAAACTTTAAAAGAAGTTAGGGAGAAAATAAAGAAGTAGAAGAAGAGGAAGCGATTAAACTTAAGGTTGGAGGACAAAGGGGGAATCGTGCTAATTTTGGGAAACTGGTGCAGAAGACTTGAGGGAAAGAGAGAAGGAAGAAATAAAAAGAGGAAATAATGATAGCCACAAAGAGGCTAGAAACAACATTCACATTACTATAAAAAAAGATCAAACAATGAAGAAGAAAAGTAACAAAAAACAAATGAGAGGGAGAGAGAAAAAGAAAAAAATGGTCACTTTCTAGTTTTTCTCTGCTGTCACTAGTAGCCAACATAGGAAGACAGAGTCCTGATCCATGTTGATTTATCCCAGCAAGCCGGCAGTAGTCTTTCGGTGGGGTAGTGGATAAAATCAGCAAGCCGGCACCTTCAACCTCCAGCCATCAGCACATCCTCCACAGATGCGAGTCCAGCTGGGAACTGCTAGTTGGAATCAACAGTTGCTCTGAGCTCAGTTCACCCCTCTCCAAGATGGCTCCCAGCCAATCACTGTCTTGCATGGCACCACTGAGCCCTCAGCACTCACCACCAAGTAGAGCAGTCCTTCATGTCTGCTGCTACCCTCCCCTGCGGTATCTCTCCATAGAGACCTCTGGACACACAGCCATCCCTGTGTGTCCTCAGAGTTGAACTTCTCCTCTTACCCTCTCCTGCCTCAGGGAGAAGGCACTGCAGAGTACTTCCTTCATCTTCAGTGAAGCTTCTCTATTCACTCTCTCTGTGGGCTTCAATTCATTCCTCAGATTCTTCCTGGGTCCAGGGTACCCTCTTACCTCCTTCACCTTCCTTGCATAGCTATGTTCCAATATCTGGATGGTAACTCTCAGAGAGGCTCTTTCTCTGCTTCTTACTACTCTGCTGTCTTGGTACTCCTCCCAGAAGGACCTTAAAGCAGAGTTTCTGAAGGTTTTTTTTCCCATGGAACTCCTGCATATTAAATACCTTCTTTTTGGTACACAGTCTAAGAACCATTAACCTGGTTTAAACCTGGTACATGAAACCTAAAAGTTTAACTCTTCTTTACTAATAAAAAATTCTGAGACTCCTTAATCTTTTTGGGCAACATATGTTCAAAAATATGTTCGATAAGAACTTGCATGAATAATATATAACTAATAATATTCAACAGACTGGAATTATGAAATACACTTTATAAACAGAGATTCTAGAAAATTATGATAAAGGGGAAGTTAATCTTTTGGCACATTTATAGAAAGCAAATTAAAGCCTTTTTCTATAGTCTATAAAAATTAACAGAAATAAAGTATGGCTTCTATTATATACTATGTATTTCATTAACCTATTAAATAGCTGAACTTCATGTAGTACTCCATGAAACTGAGTGGGAAGTAAGGAAGTGTTTCCTTCGGTTTCTGGGGAGTCATGTCTGTCAAAGCATCAGTCCCATGTGGATTTTAATATATGAAAACAAATCAGCATTGTGGGCTTTAAGAAGTCGATGATATAACCACTGTACATCGTAAATTTCATATGTTTCAGAATTACTGAATAGAGCTCACCATGAACACAATTTTAGTTAAAAAGCAGAAATGCCTGAATGGTATGGAGCAGGTAACCTTATACCAAGATATACTTTCATCACTAACTCCAAGAGCTTAACATCATCACAGGTAATCTTTGCATTAAGAGATCAAGTTGGTTTTTTGATGTAAACATTTTCATTTTGTTCTTCTAAATGCTCTAGTATTAGGACTGGTATGTGCCAAATTTAGCAAAGGATTCACCATAATTGATACCACTGGAGCAAGGGAAAGATTCACCTAGTGATTACCTGCATGTTGTACTCATGGGAACGAAACAGCTGAGTATATTTGTCTCTATAATCCCTTTTCCCAGATGTAATTACAAATGGAATTGATCAACTCATGTGTTTCTACTGAAGCCAAAGGAAGAATATTAGAATCGCTGTGGTGTATAATAACTTAGTACAGATCATCAGTCCTTCCAGCTATAGGGATTTGGGTATTAGAATCTTATTTTAAAAGAAAACACTGTTTAATCTTCAAGTTCCTTCCTTCTTGTCAAGGTTAAACAACTTTCTCTCTCATATTTTTGCGGAGTTTTGTGAAGCAAAGATAAGGGTTTAATATTTACTAGAAGCATCATAGAGCTGGAAAAAAAATAGATTTTGAAGACAGCCTCTTTGTAGATATTCCAGTTGCAATAAATTCATTCTCTTAGAGCATGAAATGCCACATCTTTGTGTGTGGAAAATGTATGTCTTTCAGAGTTATAAGAAAGATTATATGTGATCATCACTCTAAAGTAACTATTTTAAAAAATGGTAATCAACTCACAAAATGTTTCTTCAAAATTCAGATATTATTGTTCCTGAGCAACTACTACAGCATATCATGATAGAAATTCGCATTTGATATGTATGTCTTGTTGAGCAGTTATGAAACAATACCCGCAACATATCTGTCCTAGACACCAATTTGTTAAGGTATATTTGCATACCAAATGTATAAAGAAAAAACATTGGGAAATGAATTAAATCTTTCTATAATACCTACAATTTCCTTAGGAGTGTATCTATAATAGTATAACTTAATTACTGATACTAAAATGACAACATGACTCTCAAGACTATGGTGAGGGTGCAAAATAAAGAACTAATATCTAAGTATTTTTGCTTCATAAAATATACATAAGTAATTTTCTAAGGTACATTTTGACAACTTATATCATAAAATAGACCCAACATTTTTTCCAATTTTCTTGATTAGAATAAATTTTTGAAAATCTAAGTTTAGGTTATTCTTGATACAACTGTATCATACTGTAACTCATTACATTGCTCTGAACACTTTCCTAAAATATTTTCACGTGTGTGTGCATTTGTGTGTGTGTTCACATCTGTATATATTTTCTGTAAGTTTTAAGACTAGCAATCTTTTTCATCCAATGAGAGCCATACCTAGTTTGATCAAATGTGCTGTAAATTCTCTCCCATGGAATTTTAATGCACCATTCCACAAACATAGCCACCGACTGAGCAGTTCATCACTTCACTCTGTGGTGAGTATTCTGCAATGTGTGCTTTTATGCCACAGTGCCCTTATCCTCTCTGCCATTTATTTTGTCCTAGAAACAGTTTTGATGTCTAATAGCTGACAAAATTGTGCAGATGAGAAGTTATACTTTCCAGGAAGAGCCATTATCCTGGGCGTTAAAATTCAAGTTGTTTAAAAGCTCGTAATGTCTGCAAGGGAATGATTAATAAAGTGAAAGCTCAGTTGCCAAGTAAGTAACAGTAGAAACCGATTGACCTTGTGAAGGGCATCGTAAACCTATTAAAATCTGATGAAGAATAGAACAAAAAATACAGAAAAGAAGTGGGTCTAGCTTGTCACATTTCAGGGAATCTGAAAACAATGGCAGAGAGACTGAAAATGATTTAAAAAGAAAGCATACATGCCATGGGGACTTGGTATGAAGAAACCCCAATGCTCTGATTCAAACTCCCACCCACCCCTCGCACACAGAGGCCCACACACCCATATGTGCTTTCCTCCTCTGTGTAACACATTTGCACGAGCATTCTACAGAATGTATATAATCACTACTACATAACTAACACTGTGCTTATTTATTTTATCTCAAAATAAATGTTTCTTAGTGAAAATTTGTGTTCTCTTTGTTTATCACTTACTTTTCTATTTATCTTTATGATCAAAATGGTGGAAAGTCACAAGTTCCTTTTTATTTTTTCAAGGTACTCTTGATAATTCCTTAGTCATTTCTATTCTTTTAGCCAGAGGCATTCAGTGTAATCAATCATTATTCACTCTTCTTCTAAACTGACATCTGAGAATTTTCTTCTATATCTATGTCTTTAAAAAAGCACTAAATATTTTGATCCAAGATCATTTTTGATATATATATGTGTGTGTATTTATATCCATAGATTTTTCTTGTAATGTTCTAACTGTTTTTACAAGTAAAACCAATTAGAATATCTTCCATTTTATATTGCCACTATGGCAAAGTAAAGGAAAAGAAACACAAACCAAACTTGCTGATGATAAAAACAGAATTTACTCACATAACTGAGAAGTCCAGAGAAAAATTTGCTTCATGTGTGACTTATGACTCAAAGTGATAAGATTTCCCCAAGATTTGGAGATTTCTTGAATGTTCTTCTTCTCAGGAAATTAACATAACAACCTCTAACCACTTTATCTTGTTTTATTCAAATCTTTCCTATTTTCTTAAATAGTTCATACAGTTATCTCTGAACTAACTGAAGTGTCTCTAGCCAATTATTTCAGACAGGGAAATGGGATGCTGTCTTGCACAGGGAGATAGCACATCTTACACTCAAGGTGAAGGCAGGGTCGGTTTCATTCAAACTACAAACACTGAAGATACAATGGGGATGAAATAATTAACAAAAATCTAAAACTGTTCATTTTTACTACAGGAAAAAGAATGGGTGTTGAATGACCCCTCAAAAAGAGAATAATCTTTGTTCCATCTTATATTTTTGCCAAAAATACATTTTTCCAATATAGATCTTGAGAGGCACCCAAATTTGGGTCTTTGCACTGTGGATGGGTGTAACCCAGTGGTATAGTGTAGGGAGCAGCATGATAGCCTCACTGCTGCCTCCCCATCCCACCTTCCTGTGGGGATTTGGTGCGTCTGCCTACATTGCCCATGATCCTCTCTGCCTGGCTGGACATGACTGCGACCTATCTGGTCTCTCCACAACATCTCTGCCTGATGACATACTTCCTCCCTCCTTCACTCCCGCCAAAGAGTTGAGCCCGCCCAACTGTTGCTTAGATACTCCCGCCAAAAGAGTTAATACCACCCATAGTTGCCTAGTTACCCGACTATATCATATGATCTCACTTCCTCATTTCTGCCTTCTATATAAGCCATGTTCACTTCCTCAATAAACGAGACTTGATTGGAATTGCTCAACTTGTCTCCGTCTCTCTTTCCTCTTGTCCCATTTTCATCCCATCCCCGTTCCCCCTCCAGGTTAGACCCACGGATTGATCCGCGGGCCAGATC
>PVJX010039371.1:0-15800 GCA_004027295.1 Dolichotis patagonum
AAAATTATTAAAAAAAAAAAAAAAAGAAAGAAAGCTGGCAAAACCACTTGAAAGAGACTGAAGATAGACTTTTAGACCTTGAAGACAGGATTGCAGCTAACAAGAAAGAAAAGATTTCTTCAAAATAACAAGGAACCAGGAAATAACAATTCAACAGCTGCAAGACAACACAAAGAAAAATAATTTAAGAGTGATAGGTGTCAGCCAAAATGCGGTGGCCAACACAATTACATAAAGACTATTTATAGAAGTAATAGCAGAAAACTTCCCAAACAGAAAAAGGACCTGGCAAACAGAAAAGCAAGTCACACAGAACTCTAACTTGCTATAACCAAAATAAATCTACACCCAAACATATAATAATCAAGATTCCAGAAATTCAGCACAGGAACAGAATATTAAAGGATGTTAGAGAAAAGAAACGAATCACCTATAAAGGGAAACCAATCAGAATCACAGCAGACTTCTCAACGTAAACCATTAAGTCAAGAAGAGCTTGGAGTGAAGTGTTTCAAATCCTGAAAGAAAACAACTTCGAACCCAAATACACTGCAAAACTACCTTTCAAAATTGATAGAAAAATAAGACACTCCATGACAAAGAAAAAAATGAAGGAATTGACTACCAAAGCAACCCTATAGAAAGTAATAAGGATATTCTAGAGAGAAATAAAGATGACCACAGTTCCAGGAACAGCAGAAAAGGAGGATCGCCAAACAGGATAGGCAACTGAATGAAGGGGAAAAGTAGAGGGCCAACAACAGGAGGATAGCATGGCAAAGACAAGCCAATGCATGCCAGTTGTAACCATTAATGTAGACAGCCTCAATTTACCAATAAAAAAGAAATACAGGCAGAGTGGATCAAGAAACAAGAGCTATCAATATGCTGTGTACAAGAAACACATTTAACTTGAAAGGATATTCACAAACCAAAAGTCAAAGGACAGAAAACAACTGTTTCGTGTTACAGAAAACCAGAAAAAAGCAGGGTTAACTTGCCCACCAATCGCAGAATAGGTAAGAAAGATATGTTATTTTCATGCAATGGAAAGCTACTTAGCTATAACATCATCATCTCCTTCTTCATCAATGTCTTCTAATCGTTCGTCTTCTTCATCATCATCATCTTCTTCTTCTCCTCCCCTTTCCTCATCATCCGTATCAGGAACCAAATAATACTGCAATGGATTTGGCCAAATATCATCTTTGATGATGTCTCCTAACCTCAAGGCTCTTGTGGGTAAATGTGCAACTTAAGATCACGCTCCTGGGTGAAATGGTTTGGACTCATATGGGTGAACATTATGTTATCTCCTAGCATAAAAAACTGAAGGAGTTAGTGGGATCCAAAATGTACAGTAGATATTATGAAACTGATAAGAGTAAGAAATGTCTAAAAAGGGAAGGTGGTAACCATTATTAATTTATTATCTTATTTTGAATTCCTGTATTGTTTTCTTTTTTGTGTGTGTACACATGTAGTTTTATTGTAATAAAGCAACTTGTACACTTTGAACGTTTAAAACTGCGCATCACCTTTTCCTTTCCAGTGAAAACAAAAAAGATTTTAAAAATAGACCAACAAAATTAGAATAGAGAATGTCAATTCCAAATAAAACCCTATAGGTTCTGATTCTCCTACCAAGTGGCAGGGCTCAAGTCATCATTAGGAGATAATTTTATTTTTGAAAGTGTCATCTTAAACTGTAAGGATGTCTGTTAACATCACAAACATGCCAAAGGAGAAGCCATGTTGTTAAATGCCCGCATAACACACCTAACATCTCAAACCCACCCTCTGCTGACCTTCTATACTCCATTTTTTAAAATCTTTTTTTAAACAAGAGAAAGTAGACAAGTACATGTTGGTAAATGCTAACTGTCCATATTCACATAGAGACACAGTGTAATCTCTGAGCCCAATATACAGAGAAAGGAGGAAAAAAGCTAGAATTCTATGCACTACTACACAGGGGCCTAACCCCCTCCAGCTTCCAGCAGAGTGAAGGGAGTGGAAGGTTTTCTTTTTTCCCACAGAGCACGGTAGTGGTGTTGATTCCAAAAGAGAGTGTGGAGACAGGAGGGGATCAAAATGAATTTAGAACAGAAGGTTGTAGAGTGCTTTTCCCACTGTGTTCTGCTCAAGGTTTCACCCCACAAAGTTGAGAACCACTGTGTGTGAGTGAGAAGACAGACCTCACGAACAGGGTGAATGAGCACAAGAGGGAAAAAAAGACTGTAACTTGCTCCCAGGGACTGGAGAAAATTAAAATTAAAAATTTTTTAAAAAGGAAAAACAAAAAGATTGGAATCCATCAGTGTTCAATTCTCCTTCATCCTCCTCTCCTTCCTCGTCATCCTCATCTTCTTCACCCTCATCTTCAACTCCTTCTTCATCACTGTCTTCTAATCCTTCTTCTTCTTCTTCTTCTTCTTCTTCTTCATCATCATCATCTTCTTCTTCTCCTTCCCCTTCCTCATCATCCATATCAGGAACCAAATAGTACTGCAATGGATTTGGCCAAATATCATCTTTGATGATGTCTCCTAACTCATCTGCGCCCGCATCAGAATGGTCAGTAAACCAAGTAAAAAAGCTCTCGGGTTCTTCATGCTGCCTCTTCCTACTGGCTTTATTCTGCATTTGACTTGAATGTTTCATCAGATCTTTTCCAGATTTCCATTTGATTTCAGTGGACTTTGAAGATGGGTCACCACTCTCACTCAGATGAAATTCTTTGGAAAGGACTTTATTTTCGAAGTAAGGATTTTCATCAAAATAAAAATCTATTCTGTAACCTGATTTTATGTCTTCAAATTCTATCACTTCAACTCTGGTCAAATAATGCAGTATTTCTTCATTTTCTTCCCCAAGCAGTGCAGACACTTGTTGACAAATGTTGTTACCCAAAAATTGGGGATTTTGGCGATCAGTTCTGATCTCTTTTGAAAAAATGGTTGGTGGAGTTTGTTATATATCTTAGTTACTTTTTACTCATCGCTGAGACAAAATACCTGATGCCCAAAGTTGGGAAAGGAAAGCTTTATTTCTTACAGTTTTTGGAGGTTTTAGTCCATACTCAGTTGGCTCCAAGGCAGGGTGGCATGGCTGGGCCGCAGTTTATGGTGGCTGCAAATAGCAAGCGGAAACCGGCGAGAGAGAGACCCCCCCTTCTTCCTGCCATTACAGCACATCCTGGCTCCACCCTTAGGAGGATGTAGCACTGACACCACCAATCCAAGCACTAGACAATGAACCAATCACAAATGCACAATGCAAATATATGAGGCCTGGGGGCCACAGACATAAACCAGACATTCCACCCCTGGCCCCCAAAGACTCATGTACAAACATGTATAAACAAAAGTCATTTAGTCCATCTCCAAGAGTTGTCAAAGTCCTAACATTTTTAGCGTTGCTGAGAAGTCCAAGTCCCAAGTCTCCTCCAATACCTATGGCAAACTCTTAACTGTAACTCCCTGTACAAGCGAAACAAGGTTAAACATTTCTGAAATGCAAAGGCACAAAATAAACATTACCATTCCAAAAGTTACAAACCGGGGAATATAAAGCATTGGGAACAAAGCAAGTCTAACATCCAGCAGGGCGAACATTAAGTCCTAGAGTTTCATGTCCAGCATTTGAAGCAATCTGGTTGCAAGCTCCAAAAGGCTTGGGTGACTCCACCCCCACGGCACTTCTAGGGATTTCAGTTCCCGCAGCTTTATTTTTAAAACCTTCTCTGCTCAGTTTTTGTAGCTTTCCTTGGATGATCCATGTTCTTGGCTTTTCCAAACTTCTGGGGTCTCCACTGCACCTTTGGCTTCACACTTACATCTTTACATATTGCCCTCTCAGGGGCACACTGCTTGGCCTCCCAAGGCCCTTTGCAATTGAGGTGGAAGCCGTCTTACCCTCAGAATTTGTGCATTTTTCTTGCACCTAAAATCAGCACCATGTGGATGCCGCCAAGGCTTGCTGCCAGCTGAAGCAGTAGCCAGGCTTTCTTTTCTCTTGGCCGTAGGAGTCAATTGCCTAGATCGCTGGGCTCTGTGAAACCGATTGTGAAGAAAAGCTTTTTTATGTTGCCACCATTTTGGGACCTCAGGTGGCTGCCGCCATTCTGGAGCCTCATGTGGCCTCCCGTGCCATTCTGGAGCATGGTGCTCTGAAGTTTTCTCAACTGAGAAAATTCTTTCACTTTTGCAGTTTTGGGGCTGCAAAGGGTGGAGACCCACTGCTTCCTGGGATGCCCAGTGGGCATCTTTTTTATCTTTCTGTTTCTTCTCAGCAATCAAAGTCTCGGCACTATCTTTATAATCCACAGCTTTACTGGAATTTTCCTTTTGGCCAAACTCACAGTGTTTTAAATTATCCTGCTGGGCTCTTTATTCTTGATTTGCAACATAGATCTGGCTAAAAGCCCCCAACAATAGCCATGCCACAGTCTCAACATTTGACTGCCTTGAAATTTCCTCTGCCAGATTAATCAGTCCATTACCCTTAATCTCAGTCTCAGGCAAAGTCCCTGGGCATGAGCAAAATGCAGACAAACTTTCTGCCAAGCCATAACACACATCATAGGGAGTCCAACAACCAATAAAATCCTTCTTCCCAGCAGAAACTTCCCAAGCCTGGTCTTTACCATCAGGCTTTCTATCAGCCTTCTGGTCGCCTAAGCTCTGACCAGAATCTCCTCTACAGAATGGCCTCAGGTGCTCCGGCTCTATGTATCCAGTCAACAAGTCCGAACCTTTTCAAACTCTGCTCACAAGCCATTTCCAAAGCCTCTCGAAAAACATGGTCAAGTATAGTCACATCAATGACCCCACTCCTGGTACCAAATTCTGTCTTAGTTACTTTTTACTCATCACTGAGACAAAATACCTGATGCCCAAAGTTGGGAAAGGAAAGGTTTATTTCTTACAGTATTTGGAGGTTTTAGTCCATACTCAGTTGGCTCCAAGGCAGGGTGGCATGGCGGGGCTGCAGTTCATGGTGGCGGCAAACAGCAAGCGGAAACCGGCAAGAGAGAGACACCCCTTCTTCCTGCCATTACATCACATCCTGGCTCTACCCCCTAGGAGGGTGTAGCACTGACACCATCAATCCAAGCACTAGACAATGAACCAATCACAAACGCACAACGCAAATACATGTTGCCTGGGGGCCACCAACATAAACCATGACATTATATTTCTGTTCCACTTTCAGTATCTCCTCACTGGTTTGTTCATTAAGTCTGTTTATTACATTTTGTACTTCATCAATATGTTCAATTGCCTCTTGTTGTTCTTTTTCTCCCTTGGGCAGGCCCGGAGAGGCCGACGCGGCCTGGGGGCCCGGATATTGCCAGGCCTTCCTGGTTGGAGGGGTGAGCGAAGGCTGGCGCTTGGGGGCCATGAAATGAGGGAAGTCCCCTCCTGTATTATTTTCATGGTTTTGTTCGGTTTGGTTTTATTCTGTCTTGTTTTGTTTGATTTTACTGTCTAATGGTATAGGCAGCTATTTTGAAAATAACGGGATGTATTATGGTAACCATTGTTGATCTCCTATTATCTGGTTTTTGAAGTCCTGTAACACTTTCATTCTTTTGATTGGTTTTATTCTGTTTTGGTTTGTTTCATTTTATTATGGACGCCCTATTTTGCAGAAAACAAGAGACATTATGGTAGCCACTGATGATTCCCTATTATTATGTTTCGAACTCCTGTACTGCTTTCATTGTTCTGTTCTGATCAGCTTTATTCTGTTTTGTTTAGTTTGGTTTTATTCTCTTTAAAATAAAAAATATAGTACAGCATTCTATATAAGGTACTAAATAGATTAATCAATGTATGCTATTTTTAAAATACATTTTCCAAGTGACATTAATGCCTTTTCATTTTAAAAAAGAATGTTGTCTTCTGAGAAAAATATGTATCTATAATATATATATACTTTAAATAATATAATCTTTACTGTAAAATGACTATGAATAGCCTGACATTTTACATGATTAATTCTACAAAAATATTCTATAAACTGCAAATAACATGAAGGGAAATCAAAAATTGAACTTAAACCTGAAATATTAAAGTATTACAAAAAAATCAAACATTATATGCTTCTGATGAATGTATCACTAGTAAGTATTTTCCCTGTGAATGAACTGAGGTCAGGGAGAAGACAGGATAGTTCACAAAACAGACAGAAGAATGTGGAATGTAGTTAAAGAAAGATTATCCAACATGAACCATAAAAGTAATTGTTGAGGCTAGGTGATGAGTACAGAAATGTTCTACATTTTTCCATGTTTGTAGTCTCCCATAATTAAGAATCATACATATACATTGCAAAATAAAAAGAATATACTACATTTACTTCCTAACAAAATTCACTGAATAATTCTTTCACAGAACTAACAATGAGAATGTTTCTTTTTATATTAGAATGTTATTAAAACCCCACAAGGTCATACTTGATATATATACAAACACTATACACCAAATATGTAATATCATTCATGAATGAAATATACAAGGACTTTATACAGCATGTCATTAAGAGAAAAGTATACAAATACCATTATAGTGTGTAGGAACTCAAAAGAAAGTATTGTCACATGAAGGAGATGAACTCTTTAAATACTTTGGAATTACTCTATAGCTTGAGGTGTAACTCCATGGTTCCTTGAAACTAACAATTACCTAGTACATATGGAAAATAGGGCAGGTACATTCTGTCACCTTTAGCAAACATGTTCCTTACCAAGCTGTTCACGGGCCATCTGCTGTACCCAGAAGCAACTTTCAAGTTGCTACTATTGACTTGTAAGTAATCAAGTTTACTGTTTTTTAGAGTCAAAACTATATGAATCTAAAATATCTTTCGATTTTATTTTAAAAGACGTTTATTTCAATTGCATATGCTTTCTATTTACAGAACAGTTGTGGTTCTTTGCACATGTATAATATATTTAAAACAATGAAGGTGGTGACCTTCACAAAAGAGTCATAAACAGAAATAGTGTTCATGATACACAGTCATTGAAAATTTAAACACCATCAATTAATAGGTGTTAAGTTTACACAAAAAGGAACAAATTTAGGTAACATTTATTTATTAAATATACACACAAATATACAGATAGTATATTAATTTTTAAAATAACTTCATATCAGTGAAAAAAACCAGTAATTTTTCAACATGGTAAAATCATAACTTGTTATAGGTCATGTTCTGCATCATTTGATTCTTCTTTGGCTCCTTATTCCAAGGATGTGAACTTAATTCCATTATGGTTAAAATAATTATGCATGTGTTAAAATGTCCTCTAAAAACTACCATGCCAAATTTTGAAATACTGATAAAAATATTTTTAAAATACATTTTAAAAACATATACAAATGGGAAATGTCCATATATCAAAATCATGCCATAAGAGCTAGTGAATGGGGTTTCTGCCAAGTAGTCCATCAAAATGTAAAAACCAAAGAAGCTAAAGGACTGGAGTTCAACTATACAGACTCTTCCCTGTTTTGAGTAGCAACTGGATATCTTTAACCACCTGCACAATATCTTGCCCACAAACCAGCCACTGGTCAAGTTAGGTGCAAAAGTTAACCATTTAATATAAAAATCAAAAGCCTTTTCTAGAGTGAGGCAGGGAATCTAATTCTGTGTGTACATGTAAACAACAAACATAAACCTGCTTAGTAGTCTTAAAATATAGACTATAGCCAAGATAGTTTTAAGTCACCAACTACAATCCTTTACAAGATAATGTCTTTTGAAAATAAGATTATAGCCCCCAAAACTACATATGAAAGAATCTGATAGGAGGAGAAATAGTACAGACATACAAAAAAATTGAACCACTTGAGATAGCAAAACAATATGAAACTGATCTTCAAAATAGGCATGATTTCTTAAATTGCCAGAGGTAAAGCAACACAGATCACTAAATAAAGGCAAAGGTTTACTAATTAAACATACAGATTTTTAAAAGAACCAAGTAGAAATCATAGAGGTGAGAAATACATTCACTGAAATAGAAATTCTATAATGAAGTTAAAAACTATAGGTGAGTGAAATACAGAATTAATGGTTTGAAAGAAGAAACAAAGGAGTTTACAAAAAGCAACACCAGGTAATAGAACCAGAAAATATGGAGGAGAAGAGATATGCAAGATAAAATAAAAAGCTGTCTCTCAAGGATTCCAGAAGGAGAGTACAGAAAAAAGATGGAGAAACACAATCATTATATTCTAATTGGTATAGATAATGTGCCCTTGGAAAAAAGTAACTGAATATGAGAAACAATATCACATAATTCCTATACGGAAATATCAACATTAATAGTCTGGCAATGTTTCCTTTTCTTCAAACTTCTTGACGTTATGGCACATGTCATTCTTCTATATGGAAGTGACAAACAGGTAAAAAGGAAAAAAAAAAAAAGCCCACTTCCCAGTCTTTTTGTAGCCCAGGTTCTGCTGCAAAGTAAGCTCTACTAAGCAGATGTACTTTGGCAAGATACGGAAGGAGAATGATCATCTATTTGCCTTCAACACATAAAGTCAGACAGACAGGGGTGTTTGCAGTGGCTGAGACTCTGCTGTGCAATGTTTAGTATAAGCCTTTTAGATGTGACATGCAATTGTGACCATGGAAGCTTGAGTAGCAACATTACTAAATCAAACAAAAATATCATGATCCTGGAGATGGTCCTTGACTTTCTGTCTGAACACTTGGAATAATGTTATAATTTTCTTAATTCCCCATATGAAGTTTATTTCTTCTCATAATATTTGTAATAGTTTTTTTTTTAATTTTCTGATCTGTAACGTGACTAAAACATCTTTCCCATGTTCTATACCAGAAAGTAAATGATTCAGAAGAAACTGGGGAATGAACTAATTAAGAAGCAGTAATATAAACATACTATGTAGAAATATGAAGGTATATTTCAAAGAACTGGCCAGAAGATTTTTGTAAGAAGATTTTTAGAAATCTGACTCATCAAGAAATGGGTAAGCTAGACAAATGTAACCCCAGCACTCAGAAAGCTTAAGCAAGAAAATTGGCAGGAGTTTGAAGCCGGTCTGGGCCACATAGTAAGTTCAAGGCCAGCATGAATTACACAGCAAGACTCTTGTCTCCAAAAAAGAAAGGAAGAGAAAGGAGGGGATGGGAAGGGATAAGGTCAGCTGTAAGCTTATACAGGGAACTCATTTTTATGTTGATATTATAAAAATCTTAATATTTTATAATGGAGCACAATGCCTTTATCAACTTCCTAGTGTGATCAAAAACTAGAATATAAATAAAAATAACAAAATTATTACAAAAAATCGGCAAATAAAACATTCTAGAGATGGATAATGATGGCTATGCAAAATATGAATATACTTAATGTCATTAAACTGTATACACAGAAATGCACTGTGAATTGCATATGAACAGAATATCAGTTCAATAAATACAAATTTTAGATAGCAATCATGATTCTTCCCAATGTTACTTTTCTTTTCAGCTGTTTGGATAAAAATATTCATCACATAACTTAACCCAACTATGAAGAATCACATTCTATTTTCATACTACAACCCTGTTCACAATTTATAATTAAAATCTGAGTTTGACTAAACACATTATTTTTACTACTATACTTAGGATTCAACCAAATAATTTTTATAATTAATTTTGAGACATAATTAATATTATTTAAAATGAATTCATTTTGAGTGTACATTTCATGAGTTTTGAAAACTGTTTACAATGGTATAAAAAATACCCCCATTAAATGTTTCCTTCATGCCCCTTTAAAATAAATCCACCCAACTCCCCAGGCTGAGGCAACCATTAATCTGTATTCTTTTACTAGAGAAATTAATCACCATTTATAAGAGTTCTACAAAAATGGATTCATGTAGTATATACCTGAACAGCTCCTGACCAAAGCTCCTGACCAGCCCCTACTTGTGAATTTTGAGACTAAACCACAGCCAATTACAAAAGCTTTTCCTTGCAGGACTCATAGGAGGAATGTGCCTTTCCATACCAGACTTTGCTTACCTAAATCATGGTAGTCTCTATGAAGACAGCTTTAGCCAAAAGCTTAGGCATCCCTGGCTAAGTGTGTCCTTACACATAGCTGCTTTCCTAGCCAGGGCACTTCTATTCAAAATCTTTTTTATCTAAAGCGTGGGCTAAATAAATCCTTCCCCAGGAAACTCTGCCTAAACCTCCTTGACCTCTTTAATTGTTGAATTAGGGTTGGAGGGATAGGTCCAGGGTTGGCAGATACTCTGAAGATGCTTTTTCTAGGCTGACTTAGTAAACAACACTCTTCTATTTTTAACTCTTACTGTTTTCCCTTCCTCTAGTCTTGTTTGCTTTGCTGCTCCCTCAACAAAGAAGATGAGCTGATCCACCTCTTAACCAGATGTACTGTTCCACAGAAGCAATGGAATTGGAGGCCTCTCCAGGTGAGCCTCTTGCTTTTGCTATCATAGTAAGTCTTGATGATTAATTTCGGTTTATTATTTTAATTGGCTACATGGACACCTGGCAGAGGAGCTCTCTAGCTAAATGGAGCCCTTGACAACTCTTTTGTACGAGTTCTTTCATGTAGCATGAAGTCTTTGAGATTCATTCAAGCTCTGTAAAATAGTAGTTTCTTCATTTCTATTGCTCAGTTATTTTCTTTTTTATTTTGTAAATATACTACAATCTGTTTATACATTTCTCTGTTAATAAACATTTGGATTGTTTCTGTTTGTGGGCTACTATGAGTAAAGCAGTAATGAATATTACGGTATAAGCTACTTTACAGACAAATGATTAGATTCCCTTAGATAAATACCCAGGGAAGAACTGCTTGATTAGACTAGGTTTATAAGAACACTGCAAAATTATTTCACTTTACACATCTATCAGCAACCCCAGAGAGTTCTAGATAATTCATGTCTTCTCTACCACTTTGCATAGGTACACAGAGACGCCTTCCATTGGCCTCATTCCCACAGCTCCACTGGCATTGCCATGGCAGGGACTCTGCAGAGGTTCAGCCTTCAAAACCATGTGTCCACTATGCATTGCCCTAGTAGGGGTATTACAGAGCTAAGTTAGATACAAACTGTTATACAGTCAGAGAGGAATGGGCTCTCAAGGAAACAAGCAGAAAAATAAAGACATCAGAATTGTGACTGGAGGTGCAGCTAAAGACTAGGCCTCAAGATTAAGATGCAATGGCTAGACCTACATGCCTCCCTAGGGGATAAGCAGCAACTCAGAAATATACTATAAATTAGCACTACTTGGTCCAGGGAGGCCAAAGAGGTCCAGGGGGATCACCAGAGCATTCAGATTCATCCCTTCCCAATAATGTCCTGGTTCTTTCCATATTCCCTTGCTTTGCGACTTGCTTCCCTACCAGACCAATATTAACTAAGCAGTTCTACTTGTAATCCTATAGGTTGATTATGGTTTGACTTATGTTGTACATGAATTGTGACTGTGCTATATAAATTATGCCTGTCAAACCTGGCAGCCTGCTGCTGGGACAACTCTTGCCTCTCCTCCTATCTCTCAATAAACCTTCCATACTCTTAACCTCCTTTTTCCTTTGAAATTTATTCTTTGATTTCAGGGAACAGGAACTGAGTACATCTGACATCTAGCAAGTTGGAGTTTATTTTGCTGAGACCACCTTGATGCAGTGTAGAGCAGACAATGACTGATATTAATAAATTGACAGAAAAATAAATTGAATTGAGAGTTTGTCCTAGGCCTAAGTGACTTGTGGCAAGGCCCACAGTTGGCATGGGGACAAAATTAATCCCAAGCTCAAAGGCCAGGACCAAAACCAGCAAATGGTCTGGTCTGTGACCTCCTGGCACCTCAAACCAAGAGAAACACTACGGCTGAGGACTTTGACTCACCCAAATTCCTTCTGGCTCAGTGGTCTCAGTTAGCAGATAATCAGGTTACTAGTTAACCACGATCCGTTCCTGTGTGCTTTCCCAAAAATGCTTTGTCCCTCAGTCCTTGAACCTTGCCCACATCAGCAGTTCACTTTCATCACTTCCTGCAGCCCACCAGCACACCCTCCAAACAAGCTGTGCACCTAGGAAAGGGATACCATGCCTCTTGGTCTTAGCCCTTCACTGGGTTTTGCCCATCCCAGTTCCCCCTGTAACTAAAATGTATCTTGTCTGTGTTTTAATCCTTTTTTGTATCCCTGACCAGAAGATCCTAGGCCAAGGGTTCGATAATGTTTCTTCTATATCGGGTGTTCTTTATAGGAGCTCTTTCCCTGTAACAAGTCTTTGTCTGGGCATTTAGCCTATTTGCAAACGTTTAGATGAAGGAAACCATGCCTCTACAGCTCTTATATTCTGCAAGACTAAAGAGAATATTGTGAGAGCACTGAAGGTTTATCTTTCACGTGCTTTGGAATGGTTCCCTGAGCCGTACCTGCCCTCACTTGAGCTATGACTAGAGCAGCTGACAGGTACTGTCTAGATTTAGAGCTGCAAAGCAGCTCTGCACAGCCTTGGGTACCCTTCCCCCAAATCATTCTGTACTCCTACGGCCCTGGACCTATGATAGGAGGGAGTTAATTTTATATCTACATGTATCCCCAAAGCCTCATGTGCTCAGAAGTAGGTCTTACGAAAGAAGACTGAATTATGGGGGCTTACAACTGACCTGCTATTAGAAGGTTAGGCCTGGTCACAAGAGGCAGGTCACTAGGGGCATGGTGCAGAAGATCCCTCCCTCCCTGGCTCTTCCTTTTACTGTTTCTGTTTCAGGGTTGCCATATGAGTACTTTTTCCTCTGCTATGCCCTTCTGCCATTGTCTCCTGCCTTGAAGCCAGCGAACTATGGACCAAATCTTCTACAAACCTATAAGGTAAAATAAACCTCTCTTCCTTTAAGTTTAAGTTGTGGATGGCAAGTATTGTAACTTTGCTACTATGAAAGTGTCCCTCTTTGAAGGACAGCCCCAAAGATCTCCGAAATGCCTTCAGTCATTCAGCTATTATCTTGATGAATAAAATCTACATGACTTGATTTAAAACCTTTACTTTTCATGGTCATTTTGACTTTGAAGAAGAGCCAGAAGTCAGTGAATAACAAACCCTGTGAATAAGGTGAATGAAGACACACATAATATTTTTGTGAGCCTGCCTTTCTGTTGGATGGTCCTCAGCAGTGACATTCACCATTATTTTTTTAATCACACCTTATAAAAACACTCATAAAAGAAATATTCATCATGTCCTAGATGCTGTCAAACTGGCATTCACCTAAGGAAGAATACAACTATGCTTTGGAGGTAGTTTGTCCCCAAGGGTTCACTGGTTGGAAACCCGTAATGATTGAAAAGGGATGGAAGCATAATGAGTAGTGTCCAGTGGGAAGGTTTTAGGTTACTAGGGATGTTGTCTAGGAAGGGAATGTTTATCTCCTAGAATGAGTTGTTGAGAGAGAGAAGTTGTGTTCTCCCGTCACTATCTGACTTCCAGTTTTATGATGTATGCTCATTCCTGACTATGCTCCCAAAAGTTTGTGTCTATCCAGGATCCTGGCAAAGATCCCAATCCCCTGTCTGCTGCCACAATACAAAGCTGCAAAGTAAAAGTTAGAGACAAGATAAAAATGAAATGGGTAACTGTAATGGTCTATGCTCAGTGCTGAGCAAATATACCAAACCAGCCAGATCCATGGTATTTTTTGTACAATCTATAGAATGGGGTGAGGAGGCCACATGTAGTTGCTGGGCATAAGACACTCACATAGGTAGGGTTTGTAAAGGAGGGAACAAAACATCCTTGCATCAAGAAGAGAAGACACCAAGAATAGGTCATGGTTAATGATTAACTCATTTTTCAAGTAAAATAAATTCTGGGAAAGGAATTTGGGAAGTCACTTGTCCTTAGCTGCCAAGTTATCCTATATCAGAGCCCCACAGCTTTATGAACTATATCTCTCATTTCTGCAATGGCATTGGCAGGGAGAAAAATGATAAACGTCATCCACAGTGTTCCTACGAGTCATGTAGGGTTCAGTCTGATTCACTTATTAAAACAAGCCAACTGTGGTTTAAACTCTTTATAGCTTACACTGCTCTTTACAGCCTGCTCTGGGCATAACCAATAGGGCAGTCTCCTGCAGTGCCAGATGACATGAGGTGATGCAGCCAAGAGGGCCCTACTCAGACCAAGTTCTGTGCTGTTTGAACTTTCATCCTCCAAAACTGTGAGCTAAGTAAAACCTTTTTTCCATATAAGCACCCAGATACAGGTATTATGGTCACAAAAATGGATGATAGGTAACATTACAGTTTAAAAAATTGGAATGCAGGCATTCAGCAGAGATCAGTGATAACTGTCATGAACAAGGATGTGCTGCAGGAGTAAGGTCAAGGACTCTATTGCTGGTAGAGCAATTTTTTTTTTTTTTGGTACCGGGGATCGAACTCACTACCTCGCACTTGCCAGGCAGGCGCTTAAGCCACTGAGCTAAATCCCCGGTCCTAAGGACTCTATTGCAAATAGGCCAGTTCACCATCCTGGAATCACTGACATAAATCTCACACACACACACACACACACACACACACAACTTCCCAATGTGGACTGATTTACGATGGAAATCCTGTGATTTTTTTCACCACCAAAGTATGAAAGGTTACTCAGTTTAACAACAGGAGTTTCCTACTTGTAAAAAGAGTATCGAAGCCAGCTTGCAAAAGGCATTTGCAAATCTTTCCAACTCTAAGATGAGTAGTACCATATTGTTAGACAGAAATCTGCCATAGTGAGGGTATCCATCTAAAAACAAAAACAAATGACATAAATAAGAACTTTTCCTCACTTTGTCCTAGGTGACCAATCTTTTACCATATACTAACATAACTACCTACTTGAAGGTTATAATGTTTTTTAAAATTGGCAGTTTGGGACCGAGAGACAAGCTGGCGGACTGGTAGGTAGCAGGAGAGAAACGCTCTCTAAGAGAGACAGCTCAAATGCCAGAGTAAAACACCCTGGAGAGACCCAAACACAGAAAGATAGATTCTCACAACCCAGAAAGAAACTAAAGCGCAAAAATCCGCTCGAATAAGAGGTCCTGGGGCTACTATTAGTGAAGATAAGATCGGTGAGCACGGCACCCACCTGGAGACGCCTGAATTCCGCCCAATCTGAACAAGCAATCCGCGCCAAAGCGACTGGATTGAGCCGCAGGAGCGAGGAGCTGAACAGCACTGGGTGCAGCTCACCAGGACCGGCTCTGCACACCACCCACCCAGAGGCACCATGAATTCCCACCGCAGCCACGCTGAAGTCGGAGGTCGGGCAGTCCAGCAGTTCTCAGGGACACGGTGAGTGATGGGTATAAGACCCTCCCACGGGAAAGGGGAAACCAACTGGACGACATGTTGGATTTGGGCAGGACAGCCCTAACTCCATAAGGAAGTGGCTTCAGCTGGTTACTCCCCTTGCCGAGCAGATTGGTGGAATCTGCTTGGACTAGGCCACGCCCCTGGTGGGAACCCAGTTACTTCCCTGAGATCAGTGCACACTGTTGCAGTGAAGGCCTGCAAAGGTTGACTGGCCCAGAAGGGAGGAGCTAGCGCACACTGCCCCTGGGTGAACTCTAATCTCTGATAACCTATTGAAGAGGGCTAAAGCTCCTAGCCTGCGCCCTCTAGAGGAGCCTTAAACAACAAGAAAAGGGTCTGGGTATTACACTGTACACTTGTATGGAAGGAACCAAAAACATGACGAAAGGGAGAAATAAGA
>PVJX010039372.1:0-15794 GCA_004027295.1 Dolichotis patagonum
ACAGCTTTCAATAGAATTTTTGATTTCCTGTATATCTCTTTGAATCTGCTTTATGCATCATGTTTGTTTCTTATAGTGTTCATTCAGGGTTTCCATCTTTTTGCATTGTTCTTCTAATATGATTCTGACTGTTGGTTTGTCATACATAGCTTTCATAAGATTGAAGTAATGACCATCTATTCCAATTTTCCTTAGGAATCTTATCATGAATGAGTATTGGACTTTATAAAAAGCTTTTTCTGCATCTACTGAGATGGTCATGTGATTCTTCTCTTTCACTCTATTGATATGATGCATTACATTTATTGATTTGTGTATGTTGAACCATCACTGCATTCCTGGAGTGAATCTCACCTGATCATGGTGTATGATATTTTTGATGACTTGCTACATTTGTTTGTGAGCATTTTCTTGAGAATTTTTGCATCTATGTTCATTAGGGAGATTGGTCTGTAGTTCACTTTTTTGGGTGGTTTTTTCTCTAGTTTTGGTATTAGTGTGATACTTGCTTCTAGAAATGAGTTAGGGAGAATTGCTTCTCTTTGAATTTCATTGAAGATTTTTTATTTAAAGAAAGAAAGAAAACATAAAATAGATAAAAGAAAAAAAGGTAGAATTATAGAGAATTCAAAAACATTAAAATCATAAATTCACTAGTTGATACCTTACATAGTGTCATCTTAACAATAGTTGTTAAAGTTACAAAATCAAAGCATAAAAAGGAGTTAGACACTCAAATATTGACAGTGCAAGCCCTTCTGTTCAATGATCTAACAGAAATTTAGTACTATGGTCATCTATCTTGCACACTATACATACCATTACATCCTTTAGAGCACTTTCCTTCCCTTTCACTTTTACAATATCTATTATACTTTTGGATTTTTGGATCTTATTACTCTGTCAGTTTTCATTATTTTTTACACTAGAGACACAATGTGATATTTGCTGTTTATTTCACTAATGAGGATATTCTCAAATTGCCTCCATTTACCTATAAAGTCCTCAAGATCATCCTTTTTATAGCTGAGTAGTAGTCCATTGTATAAAAATACATTTTTCCATCCACTCTGCAGTTGATGAGCATTTTGGTTGCTTCCAGGATTTAGCTATTACAAGTTGTGTTGCTATGAACACGGGTGCACATATATATGTGTGACATGAGCTTTTGCATGGGAAAGCTTTTGCATGGGAAAGCTTTTGCATGAGCCTTTTTCTGGGAAAACACCCAGGAGGCGAATAGCTGCATTGAATGGAACTTCCACTACTAGTTTTTTGAGGAAGCTCCATACTGATTTCCACAGTGGTTGCACCAGTCTGCACTCCCACCAAGCGTAGAGAGTGTTCATTTTTCATGCATCCTTACCACCATTTCTTATTGGTTGATTTCTTGATGGTGGCTATTCTTTCTGGGGTGAGATGAAATCTCAGTGCTGTTTTAATTTGCATTTCTCAAATGGCCAGTGATGGTGAACATTTCTTCATATATTTATTTGTCATTCATATATCTTCATCTGAAAACAGTATATTCATCTCCAATGCCCATTTTTGGAGACAGTCTTTGAATTTGGGGAGCTTGACGTTTTTCAGTTCTTTATGTGTTCTGGATATAAGTCCATTGTCTCAGGGACCATTGGTTAACATTCTTTCCCATTCTGTGGGTTTTCTTTTCACTTTGTTGGTCATTTCTTTTGAAGTGCAAAAACTTTTCAATAATAAGAGATCCTAGGTATTAAATACCTTCTTTGAAGTATTCCCCATGCGGTTTGCATTTTATTCATGAATTCTCTCCCTACCCCCAACATTTCTACCTACCAACATTTCTCCTACATTTGTCTCCAACATTTCTACCTACCTTGTCTTCTAGTAGATTTAGTGTTTCTATTTTAATATTTAGATTCTTGATCCATTTTGACTTTACTTTAGTGTATGGTGATAGGCATGGGTCTAGTTTCAATTTTTGAAATGTGGAAAGCCAACGTTTCCAACACAATTGATTAAAGAGTTTTTTTCCAGTGAACTCATTTAGTCCCTTTGTCAAATATAAGAAGTTGAGTGTCTTTGTAGTAGTGTTTGCATCTTCTAATCTGTTCCATTGATCTTCAGGTCCATTTCTTTGCTAGTACCATGCTGATTTTATTACTGTGACTTTGAAGTATAATTTCAAGTCAGGAATTGAGATGTCTCTTGTGTTCCCTTTGTTACCCAGATTTACCTTGGCTATTCTGTTTCTTCTGTTTGCAAATGAATTTTAGGAGTGTTTTCTCTAGATCTGTAAGATATGTTAATGGTATTTTGATTGGGATTGTATTGAATGTGTATAACAGTTTTGGGAGTATGGCCATTTTCACAATGTTAGTTCTTCCTAGCCAAGAACAAGGAGAATCCTTCCAATTTCTAATATCCCCTTCAATCTCATTTTTTACCATAGTATAATTTTCAGTGTATAGGTCTTTTACATTCTTGGTCAGGTTGATTCCTAGGTATTTCATTTTTTAAAATGCTATTGTGAAAGGTGATATTTCCATAATTTCTCTCTCAGTGAGTTTTTTGTTTGTGTACAGGAATGCTATTGATGTTTGAATGTTGACTTTGTATCCAGCTATGCTGCTGAATTTTTTATTGCCTCTAGTACTCTTTTAATGGAGTTTTTGGGGTCTTCTATGTAGAGTATCATGTCATCTGCAAATAATGCTAAGTTAACTTCTTCTTTTCCTGTTTTTATGCCTTTTATTGCTCCCTCTGGTCTGACTGTTCTGGCTAATAATTCCAGAACTGTATTGAATAGAAATGGTGATAGTGAACATCCTGCCCTGTTCCTGATTTTAGAGTGAAGGCTTTCAGTTTTTGTCCATTTAGTATAATGTTGGCTGTTGGTTTGTCATAAATGGCCTTTATGAGATTGAGGTACATATTATCTATTCAGAGTTTCTGTGGAGTTTTTATTATGAACATGTGTTGAACTTTATCAAAAGCTTTTTCTGCATTTATTGAGATGATCATGTGATTTTTGTTTTGGGCTCTGTTGATGTGGTATATTACATTTATTGATTTGTGTATATTGAACCATCCCTGCATTCCTGTAATAAATCCCACTTGGTCATGGTTTATAATCCTCTTGATGATTTGCTGCATTCTACTTGCCAATATTTTATTGAAAATCTCTACATCTTTGTTCATTAGTGAGACTGGCCTATAGTTCTCCTTTTTGGTTGGGTCTTTCTCTTGTTTTGGTATCAGAATGATACTTGCCTCCAAGAAGGAGTTAGGGAGGACTGCTTCTCTTTCAATTTCATGAAGAGTTTAAGGAGTATTGGCATTGTCTTCTCTAAATTTCTTATAAATTTCAGTTGTGAATCTATCAGGACCTGGGCTTTTCTTTGTTGGTAAGTTTTTAATCACATTTTCTATTTCAGTAGCTGATATTGGGTTATTCAAAATTGTTATATCTTCTTGATTGAGCTTTAGTAGTGCATATGTTCCTAGAAATATGTCCATTTGCTCTGTGTTTTTCACCCTATGTGAGTAGAGATTTTCAAAGTAGATGTTCATGGTCTTTTGAATTTCCATGGGATCTGTAGTAATTTCTCTCTTTTCAGTCCTTATTGCATGAATTTGTGTTTTTTCTTTCTTTTTTTTTTAAGGTTGGATAGAGGTTTATCAATTTTGTTTATTCTCTCAAAAAACCAGCTTTTTGATTCATTAATTGTTTTATGTTGGCTTTTTAGTTTCAATTCCATTATTTTTTCTTTTAAGGTTGGCTAGAGGTTTATCAATTTTGTTTATTCTCTCAAAAACCCAGCTTTTTGACTCATTATTTGTTTTATGTTGGTTTTTTCATTTCAATTCCATTAATTTCTGCTCTAATCTTTACAATTTCCTCTCTTCTATGAGCTTTGGGTTTGACTTGCTCTTCCTTTTCTAGAAGTTTGGAATGCAGCATTAGGTTATTTATTTGTATTCATTCCATTTTCTTGATGTGACTATTTATTGCTATATATTTTCCTCTTAAGACTGTTTTCAATGCATCTCATAGGTTCCAGTATTTTGCATCTGTATTTGCATTGTATTGTAGGCATTGTTTTATTTCTTCTTTAATTTCATCTGTAACCCACTGGTTATTCAGAATGTTGTTATTTTATTTGCATGTATTTATTCAGATTTTGCACTTGTTTTTGCCATTGCTTTCCAGTTTTAGTGTGCTATGGTCAGACATTATGCATAGGATAATTTTGCTCCCTTTGCATTTAGTTAATAATGCTTCATGGGTTAATTTATGGTCAGTTTTGGAGAATGTCCCATATGTAGCTGAGAAGAATGTATATTCTGATGTGGTTGGGTAGAACACTCTGTACACATCCACTAAGTCCTTTTGCTCACAGGTATGATGAAGTTCTGTTACTTCTTTGCTGATTTTTTGTCTAGTTGATCTATCTCTTTGTGACAATGGGTTGTTAAGGTCTCCTATTAGAATTGTGTTCTTGTGTTCTTGGTTTTTCATGTTCATTATTGTTTGTCTTATATAGTTGGGTGCTCCTGTATTTGGTGCATAGATATTTAAAATTGTTAGTTCTTCCTCTTGTAGTTTTCCACTTTCAAGTATTTAGTGGCCTTCTTTATCTCTTTTAATCATTTTAGGTTTGAAATTCACTTTGCCTGCAAACAGAATATATACCCCTGCTTTTTTCTGGGTTCCTGTTGCATAGAATACTGCTTTCCATCCTTTGACTTTTAATCTATGAGCTTCTTTTTGAGTCAAATATGTTTCTTGTATACACCATATTATGGGATCCTGTTTCTTGATCCATTTCATCAACTTTTTTCTTTTGAGAGGTGAATTGAGCCCATTTACTTTTATGGGTATCACTGATACATACTCTCTTGACTTTTTCATGTTGTGTTCCTGTTGTTGGTTTCCTGCTTTTCTCCCTTGTTTAATTTCTTGTCCAGCTTGGTTGTTTCTATTGTTGTTCTGGAGATTCTGGTCATTTTTATCTCTATCTAGCATGTGTTTCAGCACTCTTTCTAGGGTTTGTTTGGTAGATATGGGTTTCTTCAGTTGTTCTTTGTCATGAAAGTATCTTGTTTCTCCATTAAATTTGAAAGACAGTTTTGCTGGGTACATCAATCTGGCCTGAAAGTTGTTTTCTTTCAGGGTTTGAGATACTTCACTCCAAGCTCATCTTAACCTGAAGGTGTGTGCTGAGAAGTCTGCCATGATTCACCTTTCCTTGACAGGTGAGTTGTGTCTTTTCTCTAACAGCTTTTAGTATTCTGTTTTTATGCTGCCTGTCTGGCATCTTAGCTATTATATGTCTGGGTATAGCTTTATGTTGGTTGTGACTGTTTGGCATTCTACATGCCTCACTTATTTGTATGTCCAATTTTTTCCCCATGTTTGGGAAATTTTCTGCTACTACTTCTGTGAATAGTTTACCTATGTCATTGCTGTTGACTCCTGCATCTTCACTGATGCCTATTAGTCTTATATTGTTTCTCTTGAAACAATATAATCTTAAAGCTGTTGGACTGTCATTTCATGCTGCTTTGTTGTTTTTATAACTTCTACCCTTTTGCATTCACTATCTGTGATGCTATCCTCAAGGTCCGAAATTCTATCCTCAGCTTCATTTAACAGTTTTGCCAGCTTTCAATAGAATTTTTTGTTTCTTGGATAACTCTTTGAATTTTTTTCATGGATTCTGCTTCTTTGTTTACATTGTTCATTCAAGGTTTCAATCAATTTACCTTGCTCCTGTAGTTTTTTATCTATTTCTTCTCTAGCTATGGTAAACAACTTGTTTATAAGGTTGTTATTTCTGTCTTTAAGACATTATTTCTAATTTGATTTCCTCTCTAGCCTCATGGATATGTTTATTTCATTTGCTATCTTTTCAGAGATTTCTGGGCAATTAAAGTCCTCTATTTCAATGTCACCTGTACTTGCTCCTGATGGACTAGATGTTTGAGATTGCATTTTCTTTTTCATTTTGTCATTTTCATCATTTGGGTAATTATTTGGTCTTTCAATTCCAATAGTCTCAACTGTCCATAGTGAAAATTTTAGGATCTTAATGTGTGGTTGATGTTTGTCCAATTGTTTGGTACCACAATGAAGAGGACAGCCAATCACCTAAATTCTTCCTGCAGGGCCTATTGGGTGAGTCCTATATTCTATTTGGGCTAATGAGCCTGGAAGTATTGATGTAAGTCAACTCTTAGTTCCTGCTGTTGCTATGTCTTCAGTTTGTTGCAGGTCATTAAATCTCCCTATAGTGTCTATAGTGTTTGTGTAAGCTGAGGCCCTACTATCTCACTGGGTGTCTCATAAGCTCTTTTAATTTTCTCCAATTTAGGGGAGGCTTTATTGGCACACTCTTCAACCTGTCTTATGTTCTCCATGGAGGAGGGGATTACCCACCCTCTTGCCAGGTTTGCCAAGGTCTTACAGTTGGAGGGAGTTTTACTTCCAGTCCTATTTACCCACTGCAGACTTTTATTTTAGGGGCAAACTCACCACACTGACTGGAGCCTGCTGAAGTCTTCTGTTTGGGTGAGGGGTTCTTGAGTCTCCCATCCAGCCAGAACAGTAACCTGCTGTAACCCAAGGTTCTGGGAGAAGGGGTTGGATCCAGAGATCAACCGCAGTACTAGGTCCAAGAGGCAGGTCGGTTCCCCAAGGGGCAGGCCCACAGCAGCAGTCAGGGGTGTCCCAGGCCAGCCAGGCCAAGGGGTGGGCCCATGGCAGCAGTCTGAAATGGCTCAGTCATGCTGGGGGTGTCCCAGACATGCTGGGCCAAAAGTGGGGCCTGCAGTGGCAGTCAGAGGTAACCCAGGCATGCTGGGCCAAGGAGTGGGCCCAAGGCAGCAGTCCAAGGTGGCTAAGTCATGCCAGGGGCATTCCAGGTGTTCTGGGCCACAGGGCAGGCCCACAGTGGCAGTCAGAGTCATCCCAGGCATCTATAGTAGCCACTACTGAGCTCTTTGCATTTTGTTTTTAAGTCATTTACCATGTTCATCCTTTTGTTTTGATTGACTCTATTTTGTTTTGTCTCATTTAGTTTTATTTTCTTCAAAATAAAAAAAAGGAGATTGAAAAGTATATCATAAAATAGAGTGATATCCCTTGATCTTGGTCAGGATGAACCAACATTGTGAAAATAACCATTCTCCCAAAATTTTTATACAGATTTAATACAATTCTAATCAAAATAACATTAACATACCTCACAGATCAAGAGAAATAATTCCTAAAATTTATTTGGAACCAGAAGAAAGCTAGAATAGTATAGGAAATTCTGGGTAACAAAGGTAAGGCAGGAAGTATCACAGTCCCAGATTTGAAATTATACTACAAAATTACAGTGAAAAAAATCAGCATCACACTGGCAAGTAAACAGGCCTGAGGATCAATGGAAAAGAGTAGAAGATACAACCACAACTACAAAAAACTCAGTCACTTTATCTTTGGCAAAGGGGCCAAACATGTTCACTGGAAGAAAGATAGCCTCTTTAATAAGTGGTATTGGAGAAACTGGCTCTCCATATGTCAAAACCTAAAACTAGATACATGTTTACCACAATGCACTAAACTAAAATCAAAATGGATCAAAGACATAAATATTAAAACAGAAAAGCTAAATATGATGGAATACAAAGTAGGTAGCAATATGGAAGTCATAGAAATAGGCAGACAGTTCATGAACAAAAATCAAACCACATGGGAAATACTTCCCAGAATCAACAGCTGGGATCTTGTTAAAAAGTTTTGCATGTCAAAAGAAATCTCCAACAGAGTAAAAAGAAAACCCACAATTGGGAATAGATCTTAGCCAGTTGTCTCTCAGATAAAGGACTTCGATCTAGAACATACAAAGAATTAGAAAAAAATCTGGCCCCCAATATTCAAAGACCCAATTCCCAAAATAAGCATCTGTGATGAATACACACCTCAGCTGAAGAAATAAAAATGACATAATTATATTTAAAAAGTTCAACATCATTAATCATTCAAGAAATGCAAATTAAATAACACTGAGATTCCATGTCACCCCAGAAAAAATGGTCAAGATCAAGGAATCAACCAATAACAAATGCTGGAGGGGCTGTGGGTGAAAAAGAACCCTTCTGCACTGTTTTTGGAAGCATAGACTGGTGCAACCACTGTAGAAATCAATCAGGAGGTTCCTCAAAAAACTGGGATTGGGAGTCCCATTTGATCCAACTATTCCACTTCTGGGCATATTCCCACAAGAACTGAAAACATCATACCACAGTGATATATGTGAACCCATGTTTATAGCAGCACTATTTGTAGTAGCCAGATCTTGGAAACAACTTAAGTGCCCATCAACTGAGGAATGGATAAAAATGTTGTGGTGTTTTTATGCAATGGAGTACTACTCAGATATAAATAATGATCACATTGAGATATTTATAAATTAATAGATGCAACTTGAGACCATACTCAGAAGCAAAATAAACCAAACTCACATGGTGTAAATACTGTATAGTCTCCCTAGTAGGAGAATTGGTAAGTGTACATAAGAATTTATGGTAATCATGATTCCCCAGTACACAGCTTTGAAGTGTTTTAATGTTTTCATTCATCAGTTGGAATGGTTTTATTCTATTTTGTTTGATTTTATTATGTGTGATGGTATGAACAGCTACTCTGAAGAAAACAAGACATTATTGCAGCCATTGCTGATTTAATAACATCTTGCTATGAAGTCCTACCATGCTTTTGTTCTTCTATTTCCATTGGTTCTATCATGTTTTGTCTTATTGGACTTTAATGTGTATAATAGTATAAACAAACTTTTTTATGGAAAATGAGATATAGTAGCCATTGTTCATTTTCTGTTACTTGGTTCAGAATACCCTGTAACATTTTCATTCTCTTGAATGGTATTATACTATTTTGTTATGTTTGATATTATTGTGTGTGAAGTTATGCTCAACTATTTCAAAGAAAGAGACATTATGGTAGCTACTGTTAATATCCAGTTGTCTTGTTGTGAAGTGCTGTGTTACTTAAATTGTTCTGATCTGCTTTGTTCTGTCCTCCTTTGTTTTAATCTATTTAAAATAAAATTTTAAATAAAAATAGCTACCCATGCTTTTTGTGGGGGGGGGTCTTGTTACATGAAGCATTGTTTTCATCTATTGACTTTCAGTCTATATGAGTTTTCTTTTGGGTTTGATGCATTTCCTGTATACAGCACATGGTTGGATGTTGTTTCTTGACCCATTCTGCCAGTCTGTTTCTTTTAATTGGTGACTTGAGACCATTTACATTCATGGTTATGCATTGCCCAGTGATTTAGGACACTGGGCATTACTTACCAGCTGGGAGTGATGGTTCAAATCTTCCCCCATGGGCTGGAAATCACCTCATGCACCTTAGGCTCCTAGGGCAAATTGGAGGTCACTGGGCATGGCCCAATTAGGCCTGTGGGGACCTCTCATGCATCCTTCTGTGATTGAGGGTGCTGCACAGGATCTTACCCACTGGGAGTGATGTTTGAAAGCTTCCCCCATGTACTGGGAATCACCTCATGCATCTTCAGCTCTCAGGACTGAATCCAATTTTGTTAATTCTTTCAAAGAACTGTTTGATTCATTGATTCTTGGTATTTTTTTAGTCTCAGTTATATTAATTTTGCTCTTGTCTTTATAATTTCCTCCTTGATATGACCTTTAGGTTTGATTTCTATTTCTTTTTCTAGAAGTTTAAGGTTATAAATTAGGTTGCTTAATTGAGCTTGTTCTGTTTTCCTGATATGAGAGTCTATCACTATAAATTTCCCCTGTGACTCATTGGTTGTTCAGAAGTATGTTGTTTAATTTACATGTGTTTGTGTAGTTTTTGTGATTGCTTTGTTGTTGATTTCCAGTTTCATTGTTCTATGATCAGATAACATGCAAGGAATCACTTCATTTCCTCTAAATTTACTTAAACATGTTTTGTGGGCTAGTATGTGGCCTATTATGAAGAATGTCCCACGTGCAGCTGAGAAGTGTATTCTGACAGTTTGGTATGGAACATTGTGAACATCTACCAAGTCCATTTGTTCATTGGTTTGGTTTTATTCTGATACTGATTTTTTGATTTTTTTGTTTAGTTGACCTATCTATTTGTGATAATGAGGTATTAAAGTCCCCCACTACAATTGTGTTAGTGCTTACTTGGTTATTTATGTCTGTTAATATTTGTTTTATATAGTTGAGTGCACCACTGTTTTGTGCATCCTCCTCCATCTTCTTGTTTTTCTCCTTTTTCTCCTCATCAGCCTACTACTCTACTTCTTCTTCTCCTCCTTCTTTTTCTTTTTCTTCTTTTAGTTTTTCCCTTAATAAGTGCATAGTGTCATTCCTTGTCTCTTTTGATCAGTTTTTGTTTGAAGTTTACACTGTGAAAGTAGAAAAGCTACTCTTGATTTTTTTCTGGTTTCCTGAGCCACTGATAATTGTTTACTATACTTTGACTTTCAGTCTGTGAATTTGGAAGGGTAAAGGGGAGGTTACATATGTTTCTTAAATGCAACATATTGTTGGATCTTGTTTCTTGATCCATTCTGCCAGTCTGTTTCTTTTGATTCATGAGTTGAGATCATTTACATTGATGGCTATAACTGATGTGTTGGATTGTCTTTTTCATGTTACTTTCCTGTTGCTGGTCCCTCTGTTTAATTCCTTGCTCTGAATAGTAGTTTATTTCTATTGGTTTTCGAGTGTTTTTAGTCTTCACTATCTCTTTCTAATACATCCTTCAGTGCATTCTGTAGTGCTGGTTTTGTGGTTATGAGCTTCCTCAACTGTTCTTTATAATGAAAGTATCACTTCTCCATTGAATTTGAGAGACAGTTTTGATGGGTACATCAGTCTCAGTTGAAGATGTTTGCTTTCAGAATTTGAAATACCTCACTCTGGGAAAGTATCACTTCTCCATTGAATTTGAGAGACAGTTTTGATGGGTACATCAGTCTCAGTTGAAGATGTTTGCTTTCAGAATTTGAAATACTTCACTCTGGGCTCTCCTTGAATTGAGGGTTTGTGATGAGGAGTCTGATTCTGATATGCTTTCTTTTACAGGTGATTAGATTTTTGTCTCCAGCTGCTTTTAATATTTTAGTCTTTTGTTGGATTTCTGGAATCTTAATTATTATATGCCTTGGTGAAGATTTATTTTGGTCATGGCTATTTGAAGTTCTGTATGCTTTATTTATTTGTATGTCAAATTCCTTAATCATTTTAAGGAAATTTTCTGCTATTGTTTCTGTGAAGAGTTTTAATGGCATTTTCACTATCTCCAGTTCTCTCACTGATTCCAATCAATCTTATGTTAGTCTTCTTTGCTTCATCTTGTAACTGTTGGATTGATTCTTGTTATTTGTAAGAATACTTTTTCTGTCCACTAGCCACATTCCTGTCTTCAAGGTCTGATATTTTATACTTGCATTCATTCCATCTCTTATGTATATTGCACTAGAGGTTTTAATCTTCTGGATTTATATTTGGATCTGTTTCTTTGATTCTATTTCTTGCTTATGTTGAGTATTCATGTTTTCCATTGTTTTCCTGACCTCTGTTATTTATCTGTTCTCCTTAATTTCTTTCATTTTGATTGCTTTTTGTACCTCAGATGTTACTTTTTCTATGGACTTTTCCATTTGATTTTTTCTTTTACCTCTACTACTATCATTTCAGAGAGTTTCATTGATTGACTTCTGATTTCCTCTAATTACTTGTGCTCTGGATTTGTCCTGGGTGAGCTGGGCATTTGGGGTTGCATTTTATTTCTTTCTATTTTCATTTTCAAGTTTTTGTTTTATTTTGTTTTCTGTCTTGATGCTTGTAGATTTTGTATATTAGATAACTTTAACCCTGATATCAAAGATTTCCTAGGTGATGTCTATTCCTCTAGGATGTCTTCTATGTATAGGGGGGTTTGGGTCTTTCTATCTATCCCTAGGACATACCTTCCCAATATATTAAGAACATGTAGTTGCTATCTTTTTTACTCAAAGACATTCCTTTGGTATTGAACTATGGTGATAGTTATGACCCCTTGCAATCTCAAATTTTGTCATATAGGGAAGAAAAAAACTGATTATAATAAGTATTGTATCCTAGTTAAAGTAGTACAATTAGCAATAACAGTAGACTCAAGCATAGTCCAGCTACTGACAAGCTGTGACAACTATTACCCTGATATCTTTAACTGTAAGAGCAAGTTCTATAGCTATATAACATAATCCAGCTTATAATAGGTACTTGTATGCAATGTTTCTCCACTTGGTAGTGTGAATTTATCCTGTTGTGGGGATGTTTTAGAGTGGTAGGTATTGGATGGAGAGGTGTATGGGGTGAAGTATTGTAGGAGAAATTTTGGTAGCATAGGATGATCATCCATGTTTTGGGTAACTGCAGGACACAGGAAAGATTGATTAAAAGAGAAAGCCTACAAGTGATGAAATAAACCAGAAAGGAAAGAGATGATGTCTACCCACATGAAAGTCTCATAAAATCAAGCAAGATAGCTGAATAGTGAGCAAGGGGATGAGTAGAATAATACAAAGGAACCCTAATGACAAACCTAATGGAGAAAACAAGAGAAAAGAAAAGAAAAAACAAACAAAAAGCAACAAAAACTAAAATAAAATAAAAAATAAACAAAACACACTAACTCAGCAGACTACCAAGAGGAAAACTCATAATACAGAGAACAATAAAAGTAATGAGATTCCTCTAGTGTCTACAGCTCTGTGGTAGGTCCAAGTCTGAACCCAGAATGTGTACTCTAGCCAAGACAGCAGGTAGATTTGCCCTGGATTTGGGTCTGATCTTTGTCTCTGGATTTCGGGGATAGGATAAGTTTTCTCTGGCTTGAGTTCTTCTCAATTGTTTAAAAAATAAAAAACAAAAGAGAAATAAAAAAACAGGGAAAAGAAAAGAAAAAATAGAAGATGGAACTACCTACTCTCTTCTATTTCATGTGTGTTTGCCCCCAAGCATACAACTGGTTCACCTAACTTACCACCTGTTGGCTTGTATTATTACTATTGCTTCAGACTTTTCCGCACCAATAGTCCCAGCTGTCCACTGTGTGCACTTTGGAGTCCCACTGTATCACTATCTTTCCCACTGGTCTAAAGTCTCTAAGTACTACCAATGGAGGAAGCAGGAACCCAACTTGCACCCCTTTTCTGTGAGTCACTGCAGTTCAAGGTCAATGGCATGAACAAGAACCCATCTTGCACCTCCTTCCAGTAATTTACCACAGGATGTGAGGACAATCTGGATGCAACATCTATCACCCCATTGATGGTCGGGGTTGTTTCAGCTGATCTGGCTGGCTAGGCGGGTGTCCCCTTCCTCCCGCAATGATCCATGTGTCCCTCCCAAAGCTGTGCACTCAGTCGAAAAGGGCGACCACCCCCAATAAAGGAGAACCATTCCTTGGTCAAGGGTATATGAGTAGCTGTGCTCCCCTGCTAGAACCTCCAAACAAGCTCTCAAGGTCCTGGAAGTTACCACATTTCTAGATCAATGAACCAAACAAGAGGCCCTCTCAGGGCCCTTCACCCACAGGAAATCTCCCAGAGACCAGCATCGTGGCCTAACTCTTTGGGACCAGGAACCTCCCGGACCCGCAGAGTCGCCTGGGCTGTTTGGATTGGAAACTTTGCTGAGACCAGCATCTCAGTCCAACTGTTTAGGACTGGTAGGCCCGCCCTTCATCCGCAGGGAACTTCCTGGAGACGGGCATCTTGGCCAGGTCTGTTTGGGCACATAGCCCCGCCTTTCACCTGCAGGAAATCTCCCAGACACCAGCATCGCGGCCTGACTCTTTGGGAGCAGGAACCTCCCAGACCCGCAGAGTCGCCTGGGCTGTTTGGACAGGAAACTTTGCGGAGACTGGCATCTCGGCCTGACTGTTTGGGACTGCCAGGCCCGCCCTTCATCTGCAGGGAACTTCCTGGAGACCAGCATCTTGGCCAGGCCTGTTTGGGGCTCGTAGCCCCACCATTCACCCACAGGAAATCTCCCAGAGACTAGCATCTCGGCCTGACTTTTTGGGACCAGGAACCTCACGGACCCGCAGAGTGGCCTGTGATGTTTGGATTGGGAACTTTGGGGAGACTGGCATCTCGGACAGGTCTGTTTGGGACCGGGAACTTTGCAGAAACCAGCATTTTGGCCTGACTCTTTGGGACATGTAGGCCCACCCTTCACCCACAGGGAACCTCCTGGAGACCTTCCTGGGACAAAGTACAGGCCTGGCCTGCCTGAGATTCCACAGGCTCCTGGCTGACCATGCCCAGCATCTGCCTTACAACTTAGGGAGCCAGGAGCCCACAGAGGGGAGTTAGGACGTGTGAGGAAGCCAAGAGCCTGTGGGAGAGCCACTGCCACTCCAGGAACTGAGGGTGCAAGAGGTAATTTGCCACACATGCAGAGAAAGCATTGGAACATCGCTCAAAGCAAGGAAATATAGAAAAATGACAAAACGAAGGACCAAAAGTCAGGCTCAAAGCTCTAGCCCTCCCCAAGAAAGCTTAGAAGCCATGTACATAGAAGAAAAAAGAAGCCATACACCTGAAATGTCTAAAATGATATCAAATGAAATAAATATGCAAATAGGGAAAGCTATGGAGAAATTCAAATCAGAAATACTTGCCCAGGTAAAAGAAGAATTGATAAAAATAGAGAAAGAAATAGTGAATGCATCTAGTGAAAACACAGCTAAAAAATTAGAGGAACAAAGCAAACAGATAGATTCCCTGAATGAACAATATAAGAAACAAATAGAATGCATAAAGCAGATTCAAAGAGATATATAGGAAATCAAAAATTCTATTGAAAGCTGTAAAAAACACCTCAATGAAAGTGAAGATAGAATTTCAGACCTCAAAGATAAGATTGCAGCCAGTGAACAGTAAAGACAAGCTCTTTTAAAAATAACAAAGAATCAGGAAATAACAATTCAACACCTGCAAGATGATGCAAAGAAAAATAGCATATGATTAATAGGGATAAATGAAAAAGAAGGGGACAGCCCAAATGATATCAAGAGGATATTTACAGAAGTAATAGCTGAAAACTTCCCAAACATGAGAAGAGAAACAGACATCTGGATAAGTGAAGCATATAGAATTCCAAACAGCCATAACCAAAATAAAACTACACCCAGACACATAATCACCATCCCAGAAATCCAACATAAGAACAGAATACTAAAAGCTGTTAGAGAGAAAAGAGAGATCACCTATAAAGGAAAACCTATCAGAATCACAGCAGACTTCTCAACACAAACAATGAGGTCCAGAACAGCATGGAGTGAAGTATTTCAGATCCTAAAGGAAAACCACTTCCAACCCAGAATGACATACCCTGCAAACTGTCCTTCAAAATGGATGGAGAAATAAGATACTTCCATGACAAAGAACAGCTGAAGAACTTCATGAACACCAAACTAACCCTACAAAGAATACTGAAAGACATTCTAGATACACATGGGATAAAATCACCAACCAAGGTAGACAATTAAACAGAATGGAAAACTAAAGACACAACAGCAGAAAGATAGCATGTCAACAATAAACCAATATATAACAGTTACAACCATTAATGTAAATGGCCTCAACTCACCAATCAAAAGAAACAGACTGGCACAATGGATCAAGAAACAACATCCAACCATATGCTGTCTACAAGAAACCCATCTAACCCAAAAGGACACTCATAGACTGAAAGTCAAGGGATGGAAAACAATACTTCATGCAACA
>PVJX010039373.1:0-15795 GCA_004027295.1 Dolichotis patagonum
CCATGGAGGTGTTGCATAGTAGAAAGATCAGGTAAGCCTGAGGAAGAAGTGGCTGCAGTTTTCCTGAACAGACACTGTGATGATCCTCACAAGGTGTCTCCTACAAGATGGACTTGGGTGGGAAGAACTCTACCAGAGCCTGAAGCCCAAGGTAAGTCCTCCAAACTCCCTCCCCAGAGAAATGCCCCTTCTTATTAAAGGCACCTGCCAATGGCCTCCCTCAGATGTCTGCAGCTTTGTGTTTGGTAGCTCTGTAGAGGTTTGGTGTGTTTAGCTGTGAGAATGACTCCTCCTTAGAATGTGACTGTTCTGGTACCATAAACTTGTTAGAAATAATAGTACAGTCATTTCTTTGGGGGAATGTAGACACACACACACACACACACACACACACACACACATGCATGCACATAACCCTTAGCTATAATGAGTTCAAGTACCTGCGGCTGACTTTGGCTGCGGGCTCTGACAATGAGGTTGGCCTGGAGTTTCTTGAAATGATGAGAGGGTTTGGTGAGGGCGTTTCCACCCAAGCTCAGAGGAACAACCTAGTGTGGGGACACCTAGAGCCAGATCACCATGTTCTCATCGCCAGCTCCTTAGACTACTGACTTCTGGCCTTGGGAAATGTACTCAGCCTCTCTTTTCCTCAACTTTCTCACCTCTAAAATGGGAAGGGTCATAACTATAGCATCCATTAACTAAATTAGTGAATATGAGTAAATCTTTTAGAAAAAGTTCTGCTAAATATGAAGAGTTGGATTATGAATCTCATTGGTAAGCTCCTAGGAAATCCATATATCTCTGATTACTATACTATTATTATTTGAACTCAGAGCCTTCACAATGAGCTAAAATTCCTACCTCTCATTCTGCTTTTAAAATTGTGAGACAGGGACTTGTTGAGTTTCTCAGGCTGTCGTCAAACTTGTGATCTCCCTGTTTCAGTCTGCAGCCAAACTTGTGACCCTCCTATTTCAGCCTGCTGAGTAGACTAAAGTACAGCCTTACACCCAGCACTCTGACCTATTTTTAATGGTAAATTGGCCAAAGGTTATACGACACAGTTTCTGTTACTAAAGTTTGAAAATCCTCCCTATTTTAAAAAGATCAGACTAACCAGTGTGGTTAGATTTCTTCCCCCCAGAGCTGCCCTAGTCTGTCAGTGTGGGAGGGTCCCAGGCTGGCAGACCTGCATCCCAGTATCACCCATGGAGCGTGACGGCATCATGGGTGTTTCTGTTTGGTAGCTGCTCATCATGGGTGTTTCTGTTTGTTTGGTAGCTATGTAGAGATTTGTGTGTTTAGCTGTGATTACAGTTTACTCGGGAAAGCTGTTTTAGTTGTGTCAGTTTTATGAGGAGATGACAATTGCTCTGGAAACTGAGGCTCAGATTGATTAAAGGTAGAAGAAGGGCACACAGTTAGGTGAACAGTGATGATCCAGAAAAGAACACAGCCAGCCTCAATTTGGGATTCTCAGCAGGACCTCCTGGAATGAGTCCCAATGAGAACCCAGGTCCAGTTGTCTGAGCTGGGTCTTTTATGGATATCATTGTGGGAGGTGTTTGTGGGATGGACTTGGGTGGTTGAAGGGGGATATGTGAGACTGGGGGAGTGAGAACCACTGTGTACATGGCTATAGCAAAGTATGTTGTGAACCAGCAGGTGGAGCAGGTGTGTTGTGTCTCAGCTGTGTTCCCAGGCTCAGGCGGGGGGCCGCAGGGTATAAGAAGAGGCTGTGATTATTCTCAGAACTCAGGAACCTGGGACACTGGGGAGGGGTGGATGGGGTCAGACCCATCAGTTCAGACTTGGCCAGGACTGCAAAAGCCACCCTGAAAGTATGACACAGGGAACGAGATTCAGCCTGGTAGGAAAACAGAAATGACTTAGACAAAGCTCAAGAGGACATGTCCTTAGGAAGACATGATGGCTTTGAGAATGAAAACATGGGGTTCAGGACTGCATGAATTTTATTATTCTGCCCTCACAGCCCATTTGTGGAGAGTTACTTTGATCTCTGGACAGAATCAAAATGTCCTCTTATACTGAAAACTGTTATTAGCTTGGGGTGAAAGGAAAATGACCGAGCCTTTGGATTTCTTTTCCAGGTCAGCTACAAACAGCCCCAAATGGCTTCCCAAGAGGTTTGCAGTGGAAAGGTGACAGGAGCCTTCGTGGAAGGCAGTGCTGGCACCCAGGTGAAAACAGAGAGCTTGAACAATTCTATTTCCCAGCCTGTGGATGGAACACAACACCAGAGGGGAATGCTACCAGCCCTCGGGGTAAACCACTCTTAGGTAAAACATTGGTTTAACAGGGAAGCACAATAAATAGCATACAGAAAACTCTGTGTTTCCCCGGAAGGAGGAATTTCTCAGTTATTCACTAAGCCGATGATGAAAAAAAGACCAATTGTATTACAGACCTGTGGAGTAGAGAGGAAGAGGCTTTCTCACATGGCAGAAACATTACCAGTTACTGTGGGTGCCAGGCCTACATACAGAGGGAAATCATGCATGGGTGGGTTTGGAGGCTGAGATAATCACCTATTGCAGCAAAGAAGCACAGAGGCAGACAGCAGAGCCGATCATCCTGCAGATGGAACAGCACTGCAGGACAGATGCTCCTCTATTCACCGTGTCCCTTCCAGGCTTCCAGAACATTCTGCTGCCTTATTTCAGGAGGTGCTTGGCTTCCTTCTTTGTGGAACTTTTTGTATTTTTTTAAAGTGAATTTGGTGGCGACCACCTTGGATAACTTTGTTTTCTCTCGCCTTTCATCACCCTGAAGTGCAGCTGCTATTTGCGTACCATCAGATGCTCACTTTACTGTCCTGTTGGCCTGATTTCACCCCTGGACTCCAGACTCAGACCCTTTCTGTTTAAATCAAGATTCATTTGCTCTTTGGCCCTGATCAAATGACTTAACCTACTTTAAAGTGCTATTTGCTCCCTGCCTTTGAAATAGTCTATCAAGCCTTGCAGAATAGATTCTAAGGCCTTTCACTCTTCCTTGATGCCTCTGAACTACTCATTGCTCAAAGCTGTGGCCTCTGAAGCTCATCTGCTGTATTTTAAATGTAAACATTTGGCTAAGGAAAGGCTGAGTACAATACTGCTTCATATCTGTGTGCCTTTGTCTTCTTATGGCCCCTAAGTGTGCTGGGGAGATACTTGGACTTCTCATCACAAATGAATTTTCTTTACACTTCAGCTGCCTCCTGTTGTAGCCAGTGTTTGCAAGGGAATAGATTTAATAGAGGACATATAACTTATAGGATTATTTTATAATATTTATCCAAGAGTCAAATACAAAAGGGTGTTAGAAAACTTTCCACACACTAAAGACTCAGAGAATCCAGCTGAGGGCCCAGATCCAATGGCAGTGTCCTGCAGGAGTCCAACTGAAGAATGAGAGCCCATGACTGTGTGTCATGCAAGTCTGTATCTAGGATCTGCACTGGGAAGGCCCAAAGGCCAGGGGTGGAAACTAGAAAGTCTGCACCAGTGGAATGAAGGATCTGTACCAGCAGCTGAGGGATCTGCACTGAAGGTAGGAAGCAATGCTAAAGGTAAAGACCAGAGCTCCCCATGAGAACTGCATGCATCCTCAGTGACAGTGAGGATATGAGCTTGTCTAATGATATTTGCTGAGCTCATATCAGGGAAACCAACACAGCGAGTTTCTCCAAGAGAATCAACAGTGCACCATCTTCCCCTCCACTCCTCCTTTTTATGTTGTTGGTAATAATCCTCAAGTAGGCTTTCCCAGTGCAGATTCTTGTTACAGATTTGCATGAGGCATTGCCATGGGCTGTAGGTCTTCAGCTAGACTCATGTAGGATATTGTTGTGGGATCCAGGCCCTGAGTTGGATTCTGAGTTTCTAGCATGTGGCCAGATTGCCCTTACTCTTCTGAATTTGACATTTTGGATGAATATAATAAAATGATCTTATAAACTATGTGATCCATATTAAGTGTATTCCCTTGCAAACCCTTCCTAAAAGTTCCTTTTTGAGGAGTTTGGGGGAATGAATAGATATGAGAGGAAGAAGAGAGAGGAAAGGGGTGAGAGAAGTGTGGAGCAAACCCCTCTCCAAAACCCTCTTGCCCAGTGAGTTTCAGCCTAACATTTTAGCCATGGCAAGCAATGTCACCTCCTTTCTGGAGCAAAGGAAACAAACTTACATGATGCTGTGTGTTTTTGTCCTTCTCGCAGGCCATCCAGATCATGATTGGCTCTGAGTGTTTTCCTGGGTTTGCTTAGGGTACTTGTTCCATTCCTCAGACATGCCTTTTTCTTCATCTTCTACACCAGCCACCCATCTGGCATTTCGTGTTTCTGAGTATTCACAGTCTCCCGGCCGTGGAGCATTCCTTAGGGGCCACTGCTACAAATATGCTGATTATGAAAGTTTTGTTAGCTGCAGTTGACAGTAACATGCTATAATTTTGATTTATAATTTTTTGACACAAGCAAGAAAATAATCCTTTTTCTGATTAAAAATATCACTTTTGCTGTCCATTTAATATCTGTACCTTACATTTGAGATACTAAAATATCGAGTGGAAAATGAGTGTTGTTTGGTTTCCTTGTGCTGCAGCTGAGTATTTTGTCTCAGAGATGAGATGTGCAGACATCGGTCTGCCATGTGCATACTACCTGGACATTGGCAGAGTCACCTTCCTTATTTTGGTCAAAATGTAACCAGAGAAAGTAGGATTTGGGGGCAAAGTGACCTTTAAAATTTATTCACTCCACTGTGTCATTTACCCCTTTTCTGATGATTCAGATTTTAAGCTGGCAGTAGAAATTGTTTAATCAGTCATTATTTGTTGTTATTATTCATTTGTTTATTGTGGTGCTAGATCTTTGAGCTATGAACTGAACATGTTACCTTGAAATATAAGATGGGAGTGCTTATTTGAAAATAGCAATTGGCAAATGTGGAAAAGAAGTGTTTATAGTAAGGCTTGTCCTTTCGTTTATTTAGATATACTTTTTCAAAATCTACTCTGCAGCTTTCCTCTTGTTGGTTTTTTGGTACCCAGGATTGAACTCACGACCTGCCTGCTTGCCAGGCAGGCGCTTGTGCCACTGAGCTAAGTCCCCAGCCCCTCTTTTTCATTTTTTTGTATTGTTTCCTGCTCTCCTTTAGAGGAAAACTGCCTTAATTTGGTTAAAATTTCCTGACCAAACTGAAATATCATAGACTGACATAAAGTCATACCCCTTGTAGGGGTAGCCTGAAATATGTAATTTGCATTTAACATTTCTGAATAGGGAATAGTGAAACTGCAGTTATCTGAAACAAGGTCTAGGGTCTCTGGATCTAGACAGGCTCTAGAATAAACCCTGACAGTTCCCTGAATGGAGTTTTCATCCTGTGTTTCTGAAAGGGCATGATGAAGCTGGTTGTTCTGTGGAGTGGAGTCCTTTTCTTGGAAAGTGGCATCAGTGTGTCCAAAGAAAGAACCATGTCAGAAAGTTAGAGTTTGGCTCAGTGTAGCGTCGTTGACACAGAGACTCACAACTGACTGCGGATTCCTGGTGGAGATGCTTCCTCCTGCCTCCCAGGTCTATGCCACTGCACCCTGGGAGTCCGGGCCACCCTGGTGTCTGGGCAACAGCCACAGCCTGGGCCCTGGCCCTGCCTCTCTGTCAGAACACAGGCTCCAGCTTGCAGCGAGCTGGAGATCAGGAAAAGTCTCCTCACCAGAGTGTGGGAGATAGAGTGAAGGCCTTCCCTGTGGCTCTCTGAAATTTAATGACACAGCATATGTTAGCAGTCATTTGCAGGCTTTCTGTATGCGGGGTGGATAGCCCAGTGTTCTTTGGGCATTATTTCATTTTGGCCCCACTGTCAGTTAGGTAATGCTAACAATCGGGATGTTCTCTTCTCCATCTCGCAGAAGAAGCAGCAGGCAAAGGGTGCTTAGTGGTCGTTCCAAGGTGGAGCAGTGACCCAGCTAGGCCTGGAGCTCCCAGTGGGTGAAGAGGGCTCCCAGGATGCCCTCTTCACTCCCGGAAGCAGAATGCAAAGTCCGTTCCTGCATGCTCAGTCAGAGGTCGGTAGCCGGCTTCTGATACCATGTAGCGAGGCTTTTCTTCCATGATTTTAGCTACCTTTCCTTTCATCCTCAGTAGTGGTTTGCTAAAGGATTTTGAGATTATGATTTCAAAAGCAGAGTAAGGGGTTTTTAAGAAAGCTCTAAATACGGAAAGGGTTCATCTATCAAAATGAAGTCTTGGAAATAATAGTGCATAAAGTAAAAACTTAAAAAGCAGAGGGTGCATAGGTAGAGATGCTTAGCTTTGTAAAATACTTTGCAACATCAAGTTCAGTAGCACAAACTCTTGTATGAAGCTTGGGTAAGAATATGAGAATTGTGTATATGCTTATACATGCAAATAATTATTATGTACTTGTATTTAATTTATGAATAAGCTAGGTATAATATTACTTTCATTCTTGTACTTAACTAATTGTATATATTTCATGATTTTTAAGTATTCATACCCACCCAAACCCATTAAAATCAGACAAATGAAAAATGAAGTGATTATACATTTACTTCAAATTTAAACTACCTTAAAATTTTACTTATATAAAGCAGGGAGCAACATCAAGTGTAATTTTGGACCCTTAGGGCTAGAAATAAGAAAGAGGTTTGTATAATTATTGCATGATACCTGCTAATCAAAGGAGGGCCAAGGAGAAAATAGCTGAACCTTAACATATCTCATGTGCTTCCTGCTTTCAGTTTGTTAGCTCAGGATCCTTGTCTGTTGCTGCAGGGAGAAAACCACAAAAATGCTGGTGAGTAGAAGTTCTTCCACTTTTTTTTATGACCAGAGGAATAGAAATAAGTCACCCACTAACAACAGGAGAGTACAAGATGGTGATTCCAACTAAGTCTCATTTCTTTTCTTTAAAAATTTTTTATTGTACCTGTGTGCAGTACACAATATTTACATTTCTTTTGTGGAGTCAAAACATGTACACAACTCATCTTAATTCCATTTCTCATCTCCTTTCTCTCTCCTGCTACCCCCAGGATCCTCCCCTCCCCTTCCCACTTGAGAAAGATCTATCTTTCTATTTCCTTCTTATAGGAAAAACCATGTGGTATTTAAGCTCATTTGTCTGATTTACTTCACTTAAGATCATGATCTCAAGTTACATCCATTTTCTTACAAATAACTCAAGTTTATCCTTCTTTACATACAGTGGAGTACTGCTCCACTGTGTGTAAATATCACGTTTTGTTTATCCATTCATCTGCTGATGGACAACATAGGATTCTTCCAAGATTCCACTAGTAAGAGTTGTAATGCATTCCCTATTGGGGGTACTCCAGGAAGCAATCTGCAGGTTGAATGCAAACTGTCAAAGTCACAACTGACATTTTTTCATAAATAGAAAAGCTGATTCCATAAGCTATGTGGAAGTCTGAAATAATGAATAAATGGATGACTTAGATCTCTCAACTTTACATCTTACAGAGTAATTAAAACAGTAAGTTACTGGCATAAGGATAAAAATAGGGAGTGATGGAATACATTTGAGAGTTGAAAAAAAAGCCCATACATGTGTGTTCAATTAATTTTTGCCAAAGGAACCAAATAACATCTTCAATAAATGGTGCAGGGTAACTGTATATCCATCTGGAGAAGAAGAAAATTTGAATGCCTATCTCTTAGCACATACAGAAGTCAACTCAAAATGTAGCAAACACCTAGAACTAAATAAGAGCTAAAACTAAATAAGTTAGATGAAAAGTTTTCATGACGTTCATGGCAGTTAGTCTTTAGATATGGTGCTGGAGGCACAATCAGTAAATTAAAAAAAATAGTTATATGGGCTTTCTATTGTGTATTAAAGAATGTTACTAGATATGGAAAAAGATAATCCACAGAATGGGGAAATACTCTGCAAGTCTTATATCTGTGAAGGGAATACTATTGAGAATATTTTCCAACTCTATAACAAAATTTCCAACTCTATAACCAAAAGATGATTCCATAAAAAAATGGAAAAGATTTTGCGTCAATATGTCTCCAAAGATTTACAAATGACTAATAACCATATGAAGAGACACTTAGCATCATTAGTCATGAAGTGAGACACAAATAAAAGCACAATGAGATCATCATTTTGCAACCACTAAAATGGCAATAATATTGACAAGAAAAACAATAGCAGATACTGTAGGAAAGGTGGGGAGAAGTAGCAGTCCTGGTGGGTGGTTGGTGGGAATGTAAAATGGCACAGCCCCTGCAGAAAAGTCTGGCAGCTGTGCTACTATCCTGTTGTGTAAGCATTACACACTGAAGCACTGAAATTAGCATAAATCCTCATTTACTTTCCTCCTCTGTTCAAGTAACCACCAGATGTTTTTAAACAGTGTCCCCCAGGAATCAAGGGACAAGTGTGGTCAGCAGATAAGATCAGGAAATGACAACCCTGGGCTCTCAGTGCAGGCCTGCTGTTTTGTGCTATCTTGGTATCCAGTGAAGCTGAAGGATGTCAGCTAAAATTAAGAAGCATTTTCTCTGTGCTAGAAGACGTCTGATTCATCTCCTCTCCCATGAAGTGGTTGGAAATTTAGTTTAGTGGCATCTACATGAACTACCTTTTATTACCTTCTTCCCCTCAAGTTCATAAGGTAATGAAGTAGCAGGAAAAGCAGAAAGAGAACTGATTTCTAGGAACAACTTCAGCATGATCATCAGAGAACCCACAAATGACTAAAGGAGCATAGGTTACAGGAATGACTAAAGGAGCATATTCATTCACCCATTTCCAGGTCACACAAACTGGATTTGTACTTAGGACACAAAAGATTGAGTCAGATGCCAAGTTTCTCTGACTGTTGCTGCTGGATAAAGAAGGTCTGAGTTTTTCAGCTCATGTTTTTCTGAGCTCTTAGACAAAGCTCTGGTTTCTTGGAGGTGTGAGACTGAGTATTCATGCTCTCTGAATCACTTTCCATCTGGAGGTATTTCTCATTCCACAGCAGGGGAACGTGAGGAAACTGCCTGGAAGATACAACATCAGTCTCCAGGTACAGTGACCTCATTTCCCTCTTTTCCCATTCCTCCCTGTTACCACGAGAATCATCAACAGTAATATTCATGTACTTAATTCTGTCCACAATTCTGTGGAAGATGCCAGTGGTTATAAAGCGCACTGTCCAGTCTGTCGTCAGGTCTGTGAACTGGGCTTATTGCTAACCTGAATGGTGTCACTTTCTGTCCTGGGATCTCTTTACTATTGTCATGTGAGGCAGAGTGATCCCTATAAACTACAAATGTAAGTAGAGCTCCCTTTTGCTCAAAAATCCTTTAGTAGCTTTCAATTGTTCTGAGAGTTAGAACTGAATTTCTTTTCATGACCTACAGGGCTTTACATGATGTGGCTCTCTGCGCATTTTCTGTCATTTCCTGATCTTATCCGCTGACCACACTTGTCCCTTGAATCCTGGGGGGCACTGTTTAAAAACGTCTGGTGGTTACTTGAACAGAGGAGGAAAGTCACTGGAATTAGAAATTTTAGTATTATTTTATATACTCCTATGTCATTAACTATTCAAAATAACAATATGTTCAACTCCTGAATAATTAAGAAAACAGAAGTGTATCATTAGATGAAATCCACTGATTAGTCCTTATAAATTTAACCCTGTGAGGTCCTCGAGCCCAAGTATGTTGAGCAACAGATACTATACAATAGATGCCATTGATTTTAAAGAACGTGGAACATAATAAAAATGTTTGGTAGGAAAGAATTCCCCTTGATGTTTCTGATGTTCTCAGTTGGAACTTTTTGTGTGTTTTTTGTCATATTGGTTCATAATCCCGGAGGCCTGTGCAGGCAAATTTGACAATATTCACCTGCAGTCACGCAGACTTGAGAAGCTAAGGCAATGTTGGTAAGCTGCTGTGTGATTTCTTATGATAAATCACTGGGCTTTCCCTTTGGAGATGGGGTTTTTAGAGGTTGATTCCTTCTAAAACTGGAGCCAGATGGCATAGTCATCCTTTTTAAGAAAAAAGGATTTTTATTTTTAGTTGAATCATACAAATATACCCTCAGAGATCCTGTCTTTAATTATCTGGAGAAGTACACTCTCGTTACCCTAGAACATAGGCCCATGGGTCAGAATCTCTGGGAGGTGGTTACAGGAACACGTTCATGACTCTTGGTCCAGGCTTTTTGGATCTGAATCACTGGCTGGGAAGTAGGGCACCTTAGTGTGAAATGACCTGCATTTTCTCCAGTCAATTGGTAGATGATTCTCCCTTGTGACCACTTGGGTCCCTAAAATCATCTTGCAAAGTCCTGCTCTGAACATTCCAGTGTTCACATGTCAGATATGACACGAGACACAATTCCAGACATGTTCATAGACTCAGGGAAGATACCGTGGGCTGAGGTTTCCTTCGTATGTCCTTTGCACACTCTCTTCACTGATTTTCTGATTTGTAATTGTAACTTCAGCTGGGAAGAGGAAAAACTGCTAAGGCCTTAGGACCTTCTGGAATAAATCATAGCCCACAGCTGATCAGGGAAGATGTTTATAAATACCTGTAGCTGTCACTTACTTGAAGTTCTTGCTTCTGCTGATCCCGTGGGTGCGGGTCAGGAGTAATGATGAAGGTCCTAGGCATGTTAGGAGGGCTCTTCATGCTCTTCTGGTTGCCTCACGTTCATGCCGATTGTAAGAGAAAGGGGCTCCTAGAGGTGGTAATTGTAAGCCCTGGGGGTGATTTTCTAACACACTGCTGACCTTGGGGGTTTGTCGTTGTGTCTGGTGACCACCTGCTAACCCCTAATAACTGCCGTGTTGCCGTGAGGTTTGGCTTTCCCTTCTGTTTTTCAGAATTCCAACTACCCTACTTGGAAATCCTTTGAAAACATGTTCATGACACATGTTGGTAAAGCCTGAATGATTTCTAAAAAGCCAGAGAGGTCACTGGCTCAGAGCTTCTCAGGAAACATCTCTGATTTTTCTACTCTGACAAAATGGAGCCAGGGAGCGTGAAGCAATTTAGTCAAGATCTCTTTGGGAAAATATACAAACAGAAACAAAATGTCTTGATATGTTCTAGGTACAAGGAGATTTTGTTTCTATTTGTAGCATTGCCCTCTAGTTGAAGACTGGGATCAGTAAAGGGGCTGGAAGGTGTTTAGGCTGTTTGGAGCACACATGTTGCTGATTGTATTTTTCTTTTCATTTTTCTTTCTTTCTCTTTTTCTTTCTTTTCTCTTTCTTGCTTCCTTCAACAGTTACAGTAACCTGCACCTCGATGAGTCTCCTGGTTAAAATGCACCAGTCGCCCCTGGTGAATAACTTGCCAGTCCAGCCCCAAGAGCTGACCCTGGGTGATGACTGCCCTGTCTCCATTGTGCATCCTCAGTTATTTGTATTCAACTACGTGCTATCTTTGTGTGGCATGAGGATTTACGTAAGAGCACTTACTATTTCAACAGATAATATATTCTTCATTTTAGGGCCATGAAACAATGACTAAAACTGAGTTACTATGTGATACCCCATGTGATGTTAACTCCTGCTTTTCTCCCTCTTCTGTTGTGAAATCTAACTCCAGTAAAACATGTATGGTTAAGCAGATTTCCAATCTCCCATTCTAATGTTGTTGTCTAAGTAAAATTTGAATCTACAGTGGGAATGTCAAGTTATATTGCTTCTGTATTAATAAGAGAAATCTAGAGACCAGAAAACTATTATTTTCTAGAGACCAGAAAACTATTATTTTCTTTAATTGAATTTGTTTTTCCTGATGAATTGATTGGTGATTGATGTCAGCTTGGCTTTCTGCTTTGCAAGTGTGTCTCTCCTACTCTTGGTGCAAATGGTTGGGTGGATGGATTAGATTCATGGCTTCGGGCACATGGCCCCACTGTTTTTTGTTTTTTGGATTTTTTTTTTGTACTGGAAATTGAACTTAGGATGTTGCACTTGCCAGGCAGTAATTTATGCCACTGAACTATATCCCTGGCCCTTACCCACTGGTCCTTAAATGCTGTCTCTCTAGTACCTAAAACGTGTCAAACACGGCAAACACTGGACTTGGTACACAGTTGATTCAGCTGCCATGTGAAAAGGCTGATTAGAGAGACGTAGGGACTCGGATATTTGGTAAGCACATGAAAAAGTGATGCCAATTTTCACTTCATAAATTCATGCAAGGTCACGTAGAAACTAGCGCTTTTTCTGGGATATCCAGGGAACAAGGTTCACACTTTTTAATTGAGACTATAAGTAATTTTAAGCAGATAGATAGACGTTTCCAGTTATCACCCAGGAAGGGAGAAACTGCCTTAAAAAAGGAGGAAACTTAGAAAGGACAAGGTATACAGTTGTAAGGGAAGGAAGAGGAATAGTTGTTTAATAATGTGATTTGGGTTGTATTATCCACCTCTCTGTCATATCAAGTTACCCTCAAATCACATTCATTACAACTCCAGTTAAATTGAATGCCTTTTGACAGGTAATAAATATTTTCCTGTATAATGCTCAATCCTGTCTTCCTGTGAATACATTATGTGCTTTCCCAGGTACTAACAAGTATTTCTGACTACCATGTCTCACAGATGCTAAGAATACATATACAGATGAACTGCATGCAAATATATGCCCTGTCTGAATACTCCAAAGAGTTAAATGCTGTTGTTTTTGACAGTGCCTTAGGGTTTAAAGCTCTAGAATATAAATTCTAATTTGTAGCCTATAAATAACATAGATGTCTGATGACTGGTTCTCACTATTGATGATATGTATACCTTTGAAGATAAATAAAGCCCTTATTTCAGTTTTTTCCTAGAAATATTTATGTTGACTGGTTATTTTTAAATCAGATTTTATTGGTACATTTTAGATATACATTATGATAACATTCATTGTAGAGAATTGTACCTGTGGATGATATAACGTTTTTACACATTCCCTTACCCTCCCTTCAGCAGAATGGACTATATTTTATTATAAATAGCTTATGCCTGTGGCTGGTCAAAGCATCCAGCTTCTCACACTTGCATATTAAGTTTTATTGGAACAAGTTCACTTTTAGTTATTGTGCATGGCTATTTACAAAGGTGAAATGCAGCAACAGAGACCAAGTGGTTTGCCAAGACTGAGATATTTATTTTCTAGTCAATTTTAGAGATGATTTGTCAATTTCTGCTTTATATTATCTTCATTTTACAGGTAGAAAACGTGATCTTCTAAGAAGTTAGCAAGTAATGTTTTAGCCAAAATTTGCACTCTGTGTAGCTGCGTGCACCTCAGACAGGCCCTGATTCTTAAACTTGAAGAAGGAAAGTCCAGTGTGCACATCCAACAGCCACAAGATACAAAGTCTCAGCTGTCCTGCAGGCTACCAATATCAGCTGCAGACATTTTATCATTTTATTTTATCACAGATACCATAAAGTAAAAATGAGGATGGCTTGCTTTCATGTACTGTAGTTTAAAAATTGAATTTGAAACTATTTGAAAGAGATAATAATGATAACTGAATTTACATTCTTTATATTTTTAGGAACAACAATCAGGTCTACTCATTGAAACTTCAATCACATATAATTCACCACATTTAGATTTTTATGTCTACCTTCCCATAACGTGTCGTTCCAAGGTGAGTGTTGTAGACTACTGTGATTAAAGTCTTCTATTATAGATTATTATCTTCAGGTGCTGGGTGTTTTGATCAGAATAAAATTGCTGGGCAATGTGCTGAGGTGGAGCATTGGGGCTGATTTAATTTACAGAATTCTGCTTAACTGAGTAGATCTAAAGATAAATTCAGTTTGTTCTGTCTGTGTGTTTTCTAAATGAGTAACTAAAGCTCAGTTGGTACCTGGCTATTGAAATTTGGTCAATGAAGCAAACACACCAGGGGATATTTGTAAATTTTTCCTTTTCCATGGTTTTCCTTATCCACCTTTGCTAAGATCCCCAATGAGGGCTATTATACAAACTCTTAAATTTTTATGAGAACCATCCAGATATGAGGGTGAGAAAAGAGATTTTAAAAAATCAGTATTTCTCCAAAATTTTAAAGCTAGAACCAAGTGAGTCAGTTGTGGTGACCCTCTATGGATATCAAAATGCAGACTTGCTCATGACCCAATTCTTCCCTTATTTGGGAAAGAAACTCTTCTGCAGTGAGTTGGAGAAGCAGAGGGGTCTCTTTACTGGCACTGGCTGAGCAGTGTGCCTGCGGTCCATGTGGTGCTGGGCTGCTGGGGAGGACCTGCAGCATGTCTGTCCTCTCTGTGCCGGGAATTGCACTGTACCCTGTATTTGGTCACTCTGACGTCTGGGTGACACAGGGTTCCATGGCTGTGATCCCAGATTAAACAAATGGACCGATCGTGTTATGTGAAATATGCTTTTGTTATTCTTTAATAACACTGCCAGTCCTTTTCGTAGTAAACTCCATCCAGTCCTTATGTCTAGTGTTTCTCAAATTCAGGCTTCCTTCCTTCAGAGCTCCTAGCGCTGGAGGTGAAGGGGCTGGGGGGCGGCAAGGTTCATCTCCATCTATTATTGTCTTTTTACTGCTTCCTAGGAGAGTCACTAGAACTCGGGCCCTTGTGCAGAAATTACTTAGACTACCAAAGAGGGTGGGGAAGGAGGCTCCTGCATTCTGCCTTCTCTTCCCATTTCCCCACTTTACTTCCCACCTGTGAGTCTGCTGTCTTTGGCAAGAAGAGTGTCCTCTGCAAGGTGCTTGCAGTGACTGAGGGGATGGCTTAAACCACCCTTGATTGACTGCATGAAGGGGAGAAGACTTTTGGGGCCTGCACCCTTTTATCACAGGCCAGGAACTGAAAATTGTGTTCATTACACACATGTGGGAGATGCTTCGAGATAAACAGAACCTCAGAGCTTCTGATACTTGATCATTGTTTTTACTGTCAGCTCTATGATAATGGAAAGCTCTATTCAACATTCTATTCAAAATTTCCTCTGTGTTTTGTAAATGAAATGGCTACTTTTTGCCTCAGCTAGTTGATTTGGCATCCAGTTTATTCCCTATATAATTTAGTTTCTATCCCGACACCTCAACTTCTCCTCTGCTTCGAAAAGTTTGATTTAGATGGAACTCATCTATATTTTTGTTTTCTGTGCATTTCTTCTTTTCTTTTGTTCAGAAAGTTATCAATAAGCACTGTACTGAAAAAAGGAGGAGGGCCCAGCCATGAATACTTCGTAGTGCAAGACATGTGGTCAGTGTTGGGAGCAAGTGAATACTTGGGGACCAACCAAGGAATGTCGTCTTGGTGAGAGCTTTTTCATTGACCAGCATAAATGTTTACATTTATGCAAATAGGTAAGGGATTAGTGAAATGACACACAGCACCTTTTGTAGATCAAGTGCACATTTGATTTTAGGTCAGGATGATTGTAAACTTGCATTTTTATGGTTATTGATATGTTTGTTGAGCATTTATTTATTTTCTTGTGTACTCAGTCAATTGGCAAACACGACCTTGCCTGATCTTTTATAGAATCAATCTACAAACCCCAGGAAATCTGTGGAGATTGTAACATAAATATGGAATGGACTTGTGAATTTTCATGAGGATGGTGATATGTTAGCTAACTTTTTAATCACCTTTTGCTCTGAAAGAACTAAATGGCCTTCTAATGCCCTTCTGAAATGAGTTGTAAGAAATATTTGAACAGACTATGAAGTCTTTAGTGTGCCAGGAGGACAGAACTTTACTTTCCTTCTAACCCTCAGAATTCAAA
>PVJX010039374.1:0-15794 GCA_004027295.1 Dolichotis patagonum
AGAGGGAATGTTTTGTCTGCATATTGACATCAGATGGCAGTTCAGCAGAATGTTATTAGAAACTAGTATAGATCCTGCATACAGTTTTTACAGGAAATCTATTTATTCTCAACCTGCATGAGGAGAAGGAAGTTTCTTGACAGGTCATATGATCAGCCTTGTCATGGCATGAGGAAGGACCTAACTGAAGGCATCAAAGCACTTGAAGAAATGAACCTTCACTTTCTGAGTAGTATTCTGTGATGTATTATACCACCGATTCAATCATCAGTGGAAAAGAGGTAAGAAGTCAGTGTCTTAATACTGAAAAGCCAGCAGAATGATAAGATAGCTTTTGAAAGATGTGAAGACATTTGCCAGGTGTAAGGCTTGGACATGGCCTATCTTGGGCAAAGAAAGAGATGTGAAAGGAGCAGAGGGTAGGAAACTGCATGACATGTTGAGAGAAACTCAGGTGTTGCAAAGAGGCTGGAGAGCAGAAGGGAGGAGGCGGGTGGCAAGAAAAGAGGCTGGGATGCCAAAGGGAGGTCAGAGTCCACAGCTCTCCTGAAATGAGCTCTTGCTTGTTAAAACTCAACCATTTTCAGCTGGCAAACAAATAGACAGATATCTCCCAATCATGTGCATATGAGACAGAATTTAGTTCATAAAGAACATAGAATTTAGCTTGCTTATAAAATAAGCTAGAATATATTTTTATTACATTATATATTAATAGTACCATAAGATTTGTTAAATATTTTTACCAACTTCTCTTCTTAGCCATGCTAAGAGTAGGCTGCCTGAAGCTCCACTGGGCCATCTTCTTTGTTTTCTTTTGAACAGAGCAACATCAGACACGTCTTTTTTTTTTTTAAGGAATTGTAAACAATGCAGTGGTTTCCTGAAGGATCTTCCCTAAACTTTGGTGTTCTTTTCCAGCTCCATATCTCAACACAAGCACATGCACATCTAACTCTGTTGTTAGTTAAGAGACTACTCTGACAGAAGGAAATTACTGCCTTGTTGTTAAAATACTTAAATTGTTTTGTGTCTGTATTTCAATGACCTCACATCTCTAACTACATAACTTGCATTAATAATTGCAATATGGAGTCATGCACATAGAACAGTATATTTTACATAAATGGACACATTGATAAAATTTAGGGCCAATGAAAACCAACATATACTCTAATTTCAGGAGTGAACTGCCATTTATATTAGTAGATAACTACATATACCAGAGACTACCTAAGTTGTTTTATAGTTCAGAATTTTTAAATTTTGCATAGTCTATATTATCAAATATAAAGATCATAAGAGTGGTTTATAATGCAGTAAATTATAACTGGATCATCAGTCTCACTCATTTTTTTTAAAATTGCTTCTTGCTTTCTCTTGAAAATATATATGACTTGGCTACATCATATGGAATCGGATATAACTTTGATCATGGACAGCTGGAACTAAGCAATATAATATCTGGCTTTTTATGAAAGGGCTAGTGCTAGCAGCTCTCAGCAATTCTATACTTAATGTGTCTCATTAATTTTTATCCATATGGTCAATGAATAGATCCAAAACTGGTTGATCAAATTCCCCTCCTGAGGCACCTCGTTAAAGACCAGAGTTCTATACTTGACAGTTCCTGTCAACTTTCTTGTTTTAGAACAAGATCTTATCTCATATCTCAACCAGAATGTCAAGAGTTTGTAATGCACTAGAGATTTTCTACCATCATTGCATCTCTTCTTTTGAATTATAAAGATAATTTACCCCAGAGGTGTCTGTCTTGAGAGTCTCAGTTTGTCAAATTGGACATCTTTATATTGATGATGGTTAAAAAAGACAGACAGACAAACAAACAAAAACCAAACAAATAAATAAAACTCCATCTAAAGGTTTTTGTGTCTTCTAGCTTGCTTGTCTGGATGTAGCACTATAATAGGGCTCTTACCTTTGGATCTCTCCTACATCTTCCACTCAGTTCTTCTTTTTCCCTAGGCCCCATCAGCTCAGAAACCAACCTCTAAACCTAATCTCATGAATCAGAAACTTCTACTTCTCAAATGTGAAATATATTCCTTTACTTACATCTTCACACCATTAAGAATCACTTCCACTGCTAACAACGTTCTTCCAACAGTTACCGACTTTTCACGTACTTTTGAGTGATCTATTACTGTTTTCTGAAGATTGTTCTGTTGGGTACCTTAGTGCTTGTTGTGAGCGCATTTCCACTAAGAAGAGAGTTGTCATGTTTAAATGGTAGTTTACTTTAGGGTGCATGTGTGTGTGTACATGGTGTGTATCTTTGATCTTTTCTTGATTTTAAGCTTCTAAAAGTCAGTTTTATACTTTAAATGATGCATCATTATCTATGATAACATGAATGTGCAGCATTAGTATTCTTACCTGGTCTCAACCATTTACCATCTGTGTGTCTGTTAAAAGATCCCTGAATTTATTTTGGAATAAATTTCTTGTATATACTTTCTTCCTCACCCAAATACCCCTAATTTCCACCAACATTAAGGCTTCATCTATTACCATAAATCCGTTTTCCCAAAATCTCTTTATGAACATCATCAAACTGCCAGACTTACAAGGATGGTTAACCATCAGCCATTCTGTCATTTACGTGTTTCAGATCCTTTTAAAAGCATCTATTTTTCAAGAGCTCAGATAGTTCATTTCTTAATCCCTGTGACTCCAGAACCATCTTTTTAGTTTTGCTGAACTACCGAGAAGGTAACCCGCAGGGTTTAGGTTGACTGACAAACACAAAGTGGAGGTATTGATGTGAATTAAAAAAAAAAAAGGTTCCCCTTGACTTTCTCTCAGAATCTTCCTAAGAAAACTTTCAATTTCCTGAAGGGTGGGTACAAGGGGAAAAAATACTGTCAACACAAAAATACCTGCCTTGCAACAAGCTGAACAGATTGTGTAATTCTGTGCCATGACAGCTGTGAGAAAGTCTTGGAAACTACTAATTCAATCAAGAACTGTTTAATGTAATTTGACAGATTTCCAATATAAATCAGGCTCTGTTGCCATTTCCAGGGAAAAAATCCCCAGCATAGTAACACATTGCTTACTGAGAAACAGTGGGAGGCTAAAGCATTTTCTGGGACTCCAGATGAAATTGAGAGTTAATAGATCAGTTCTCTGTCAAAAGCATATCTATAGTGAATTGGAAGAAAGTAATTAGGAAAGTATTTGCTGGCAGGAACCAGGAACTTTCATTACATAAAAAGTCAAAGCATCAATAACCCTCGTGTTTCACTTGACATTGAAGCCTGTACATTTCTCATCTGCAGATTTCTAGGCTCTTAGCCAAACTGTAAATCTGTTTGGTTTACACAAAATAAGATAATAAAACCACCAGAGAAGTCACTGACTCATGACTTGGGGGTCAAGGAAGAATAGTAAATTAAAAAGTGGAGTCCTTCCAGACAAAATCATAGTGTACACCAAGCATGTACTGGGTAGCAATATGGGATTGAATTGTCTCTCCTTGGTTAATTAGTGTTTTCATCATTTTTAATTACTGTAATGGAAAACCTGTGATAGGCTAAGTTTAAAAGGAAAGGTTTATACAGCTCTGTTATGAGCTGAAAGTCATACAGCACAGCACTTTAGCATAACAGGTGGTGATGATGGGTGTGCATGTGGAGGAAGAGATCACATCAGCAAACTGGAAGGCAGAGAGACCAGAGTCCCGATGCTCCCCTGGAGGTTGCACCTCAGTGACCTGAACCCCACCCAGTACTCCCCAGGCTTTTTTTTCTTCTTCCCTTTGCTGGGGACCAAAGCTCCTACATAGGGAACCTTCAAAGGACCCTCAAACCCATTAACTGTAGCAATTAACGGATACATAAAGCTGGAAATTGCAAACTTAAAGTTCAAGCTAATGATATCTATTAAAGGCAGAAATAAATAAGACAGGTGTACCTCTGCTTGGTTCCTTCTTGAAAGACTTCTAGACATTATGTTATGGTGAACCATATATATTCTTGCTTATAGCAACACAATGTGTGAGAGCTAAATCTTGGAAGCAGCTTGTATGTCCACTGACAGATGAATGGATAAAGAAAATGTGGTATCTGTATACAATGGAGTCCACTCTACCATAAAGAAGGATAAACTTGAGTCATTAATCTGAAAATGGATATGTCTTGAGACCATATGTTAAGTAAAATAAATCATACATAGAAGGCTATCACACGGTTTGTCTTATATGAGAAACACAGACTACAAATAATTTAAAAGGCAAAATAAAATATAAATAATAGGAAACATGGGCCTACAGTTTGTGGAAATGAGAAGAGGATCAATAAGAAAAATGTAAGGGAAAGGAGGAGGAGGAGAAGGAGAAGTGAAAGGATGAAGATTGGCTGTGTATATGTGCCAGTTCCCGCAACAAATGTATTTGTTATGTATTGCAAGCATATGGTAACAAAAAAAATATGGAAGAACAAGATGGATTCAGTTTGAAAGTGGACCTGCCAGCACAAACCCTGCCTCCAGTAGCAGCTGTTACTTCTCTGTGCTTGTTTATGGTCAAGGGTACATTTGGTCCCAGTGTTGCAAATCTTACGAATTTTCAAAAGAAAGCCAGAACCCACAATATCTAAGTGAAAACACTCAGATTTTAAATATTGGCCTAAATTTCACACAGAACAAAAGCTGTTTTGGAGTGAAACCTGTGACTGTCTAGGCTGTGAGTCTGTATATCACAAACCACGTTCATAATGGGGACGCCTGAGTTACCTGGCTGATTGCAAAGGAAACTAGATTTGGGGTAGGTGGGTTGAAGGTTTGCATGACAATGATTTGGATGTAGGTTATTATGTTGGCTCAGCAACTGTAAATCATATCTCCAAAATGCTAAAACTGACCACTCTATATACTCAGGAAAATACTGACTATAATAGGACAATACTGAATATAAAACTTCATTAATTATTTTAAAAATTAAAGGCAGTATTCATTGTAAATATAATACACTTTAAAAGGATAGTCATTGAAAACTGGTGACCAGATGAGGAAATATTAAAATCCCTCACCATTCCAAATAGATCTTCTCAGGTTATCCATAGATGAAGACATAAATACAAATCTAAGGAAATAAGATCATTTTATTAATATTTTACTTGCCTCTTTTCATGAAATGACATGTCAGAAAATAATTATATATCACCACCAAAATATCATAATAATTATGGGCACTATAGAATTTTGGGAAGAATACTTTTATTTTTTAAAAAATGCCAGGTTTGGTGGTGCATTCTTGTAATCCCAGGATATGGGAGCCTGAGGCAGGAGGATCACTGCAAATTTGAGGGTAGGCTGAGCTACAAAGTGAGTTCAAGGCCAGCCTAAACTGCACAGTGGGGTGCTGTCTCAAATAATAATAATAATGATAATAATTTTTTACAATTTAGGAATTATTTTTGTAATTATTTAAAGCATTTTTTACATAGAAAATTTTAATTCTTTTTAGATATTTTGTAATTACATCCACATTTTGTTTTCTAGATATGGTTATATATTAGAAAGAACTTCAACTAAATTCCATTTAAATACTCACCATAATTTTTCCAGCAATTTTAGTTGTAATGTTTACTTTCGGAACTTTAATATTGCTTTCTATTTTAGTTTCAAATCTGTTTCATGAAAATTTATTTCATCCCATCTATGTCTGTTGTATTAGCAATGTATTTGCATTGCTAAAATTTATACAATATGTCTTATGTATGAGGAAAGAAAAAAAACTAAAAGTTTCTTGCTTTTTCAGAATTTCTCTGGTCAAAAATATATGAGTATGGAACCATACCATCTGATCAAATAATTGCTTTGGTAATTTCACTATTTTTTGTCGCACTTAGAAACTAATTAAGAATGTATTATCTTTATAAAATTGGTTTTTCTTTGAAAGTAGTTACATTTTTCCATGTATAAAAATACAAGTAACTCTTAGTAGATTTTCATAGTTTCCTAATAAGTCTTATGTTTTAGTATGCCTTTTCTGAGTTCTTACTTAAAGTGACATCTTTTAAAATGTTTATTAAAATTCTTATTTACTTTTCTGAATCTTAATTTTACATTATTCTTGCAGTTTCCCATATATGTTCTTCCTTAAGCCTAATATAATCAATAATGATGTAGTTAATAAACATACAAGTGATTTCAAACATACAAAAAGGGTTTAATTACTTGTTGACAGCTCATATTAAAATTCTTTAAAGTTAATTACATGTATCACTCAAAATCCAGTAAAGCCAGCAATTTAGAAAAAAAAAAACCATATACACATACATATGCACATATACAAAGTGTGTTCAAGAATACACAATTAACAGTTACATTTTAAAAATTACAATAAATGGTATATCGCCATAAATCCCCTTGAAAATACTCCCTTTTGCTACAAACACACTTTTTTCACCATATTGTCACTTTCTGAATTAGTTTTAGAAGTCTTGTTTTGTGTCTTTAAAAGATGTAATTAAAAAAATACAATAAATGCTGGCGTCCAGCGCATCCAACAAAAAGGCAGCCTCATAAATGTCTTTATTTTGGTCCTGTGCAACTTCTGCCTCTTTCTGAAAGTCAGCTTGATATGAAAGATAAACATTTTGAATCACCTCGGGGAGGAGAGGCAGCCATAGCAGTGCACCTAAAGACACTCATGAAAGAGAATTGCAGAACTGCTTCAGAAAGTGGCAGAAATGGTAAGTGTATTCAAAGCAGGATTCATGGCAATGTGTGTTTTACTGTAAATTTTTTAAAAAAGTAAATATTCACCATGTTTTTGATCATACCTTGCAGCTGTATACATGCACACACATTTATAGAGTACACTTAGGCACTTAATTTTTCAATAAGTTTTATTCAAACTGCTCTTCTCAATTATATAAGAATAAAATGATGAGATTGCTTTTGTTTAATAAAAGGAAAAAAGTACCTCCTCTCTTTCATAGCATCTCCTTGAAAACAGTAATCCTAATAAAACCCTGAACACTTGATTTGATAATAGAAGATCTTGGACCTTTCTGATCTTTGGAATTACAAGCATAAATTTCTGAAATAAATTTTTTACTTTTTTGAGGGCTTCACAGGAGACAATAAAAAGGCACATTTATATATCTTCCAAGGAAATGAGATGTTTTCATAGTTATTTATCTTATGCTATGCACAGCCCAGTGTTCCTGGTGATTTTCTTGCTATCTTTTATGCATATAAATCTCAAAAGCTTGTCCAATAATAAACTGTGTCCCTTCTTTTGTATTCTTATGGATGAATCTTGTTCTCTTGTCAAGATTGTACTACTTTCCTGATATTTAAGTAGGTATGATTTCAATGCCTTTATAACAAACATAACAAGTGCCACATGTGTGAGTAACTGATGGAATCAGAATATCAGACTCAATGGAGATTATTTCAAATTGTCATAATCATTTAATCTAATAAACATAATCATTTAACTTTGGGGTACTCATCTATAAATGACTACTTCTAAAATACTTTGTAATATTTGTTATAAATTTATTAGCATATATTCATGTTTTAAACATATCTGTAGATTTTTTATATAACACATATTGATTAGTATGTATACATGCATGTTTTTATTCTGAATTTATCTAAATATGCACTTGGTTTTCCAATATAAAAAATATTGTTGAAAGTTATTGATTTTTTTCCCCAGCAAGATTAGTTCATATTTACACAATCTAAAGCAGTATCATTATTACTAAAATCCCACATTTTCTCTTCTCTGTAGAATCTCTCTGGGCCCAGGCATAGCAGTGCCAAATACAGATGAACCCTATGGGTGCCTAATGCAAGTTTAATTGTATTGAATGAAATAAATGCTTTGGAGCACTTCAAAGGAAAAAAATGTCGGAGTGGGTTTAAGATGAATGAAAAGTAAAAGGGAATTATAGAAAGGATGACTATTGATTAAAAGAAGCTGGCTTAGGATTTTGATCATTTTAGGGCTCTCAGGTATCACCCTGAGATCAGAGTTCTTTGGAATTGCTCCCCTGGTGAGCCTCACAGGTGTAATAGTGACAGCTGGGAACTTGTCAAAGCAGCAAGAGTTCTGAATTCTTTTTTACTAAGAGATACCAAGAAGTAACATTCTTTCTCTGGGTAATATTTTTTTTTTTGTTTTCACTTTTTTAATGACTAAAAGTAAATATTGAGTCTCAGAATACAGTTCTCTGTTATGAGGCAGATGCTTACAATTAGAAAAAATAATTCCTTAAAATGGGATTAATCAAAGTTCATTCATCATGAGATTATTAGCCAATTATATATATATATATATATATATATATATATATATATATATATCTTTCAGGAAAAAATGCACTTTAAAATTTGAAATATGTGTATATCATAAATGAGATGAATATACTATATTGTTAGGCATTCAAGAAATATCAATTCAAGTATGAGTATATTTAGTGTGAAACAAGTTGAAATTCTAGAAACAGAGTACTGGAAGCATTAAAATAATGGGGAGGATTTTGAAATTAAAATGAGATGCACACGGTCATATAACCAATACACCCAAATATAGAAATCTTAGGCAATATGATAATTATGTACTATTTCATCACTGTCATAAAATTATTTTTGCTGAGGATTTTTGTTTTTTTTTCTAAAATAAAAAACATTAAAACAAGGTGAATTATCCACTTGTGAGTACTTTAGGAAACACTTCTTCAAGCCATGTGATTATATTTTTCTCTTTGCTGTTTTTCTCCATTGCTAGAATATGAACAGAATAGAATGGAACAGAATATAATACTTACTGGTGTATATATTTGCTGCTTTTGGGAATTCTGATTTCATAAAAAAATAGCTATGTTGTTATTTTGTTTTATGAATCAAATTCTTCTGGATTCTCTCAACATGAATTAGTCTCTCAAATCCTTATCAATGTAAGTTTTAATATATTAGTTCTTTGGCTAACTTGCTGAATAATGAGTGCAAATTGGCAGCAAAAGAGCAATGTATTAAAAACAGCACCCCCATAAACATGCCCATGGGATAATACCTATAACACAAATTTTCAGGCAATATTTTAGCTTCTTTTTGTAAAATAAATAATCCATCTAATCCTTATAACAATTTAGTGAGTTTAGGACTAATCCTAGTCATTCCCACTTCGCACATGAAGAAACTGAGGATAATAAGCCACTGAACAGAATCTATATGCAAGTAGCCCGATCCCATGGTCTTCTGATACCTGAAACTCTATGTCCAATCTCATTTTTTAAAAAAATACTTTCAACTTTATCTACTTATGCAAACCATGGGCTGCTCAAACAACACAAAACAAAACAAAACAAAACAAAACAAAACAAAACAAAACACCAGTAGTTCTATGTCTTGATTACCTTTTCAAAGTGACGTATCCAAAACTTTCAACTTAAAGGAAAAGAGATTTATTTTGGTTCATAGCTTTATTCCATGGTCATCTGGCTCCAAGGCAGAAAGAAGATGGCAGGAGAGTATGGAGTAGAAAAAGGAAGCCAGAAAGCAGAGAAAGAAGGGGGGAACTGCTGAAGACATATGCTATTCCATGTCACACTTATCCACCCACCTCAGCCCAAGCACTACCTTGTAACAGTCACTCTGCTGTAGTACTTCCATTAGCCCATTGCCTTCCACACACACAGCAGAATTTGGGGAGGCAATACCAATTCAAGCCATAATGCTACTTTTTACAAAATTATTAAGCCTTTTTTTGGTAATTTTTTTCAATAGAGAAGTTTTTGAAAGATGAATATTAATCTTTATAGCTAACATTTTTCTTCTGAAAACTTAAAAATCTTCATAGCATGACTGAATTTCTCTCTTATAATTTCTGGGAGCTTTTTGAGATTAAACATTGAAGAAAGGTATTGTATGTATCATTTTTTGACTACTTTCACATTTCACATCTAATTTATAAGATGACCTTATTGTCTCTACTTTCACAATAAGTCCAAAACCCAAATATTTATCACCGTTTCCATTGCTGTTCTTGATCTAAACCTTCGTCATCTTTCACTGTAGGCCCAGTGGTCTTTCTGGGCCTTTGCAGTGTTCACTGAGCACACCCTCAGTACGGCAGGGTCTCGGTGCCCCAGCTGGACCATGCTCACTCCCTTGTCTGGAAACTCTTCAGTTACTCACAAGAGTTGGTCTTTCCAGGGATGTACAAGAGGTACTCTGCCTTGATATTTTAGCACCATTCCCGGTGCTATGTCCTTGTAATATAGGATGTTGGACAGGCATAGCCCTATCCAAGAGCCACTGGAACATTGTTGCCTCTTATTGGGATAGCTCTGAAAAATATGTGCGTAGATAACTGATTTCTTCAAATTATGCCTGGAGAGAAGGCGCCCAAAGTGGTGAATCAGTAAGCAGCAGAGAAAGAAACTCTCTGAAAGTCACCATCTAGACTGAAGAAAACAATGTGAGGAAGACTAGAAGGAAGAAAGTGGGTCGAGAGGACAGAGCTGAAGTGTGAACTGAAGGCCATGGAAAAAGTAAAGAAAAAAACTTCAATGAAGAAGAAGGAGGTAGCCAGCTGCACCTTCTCCCTGAGATGGGACTCACTGCACAAGAGGAGCAGTGACTCAAGAGTCCTCTGCAGAGAGACGCAGCAGTGGAGCAGAGCAGTGGATGTGAGGGAGTTCACTGGCTGGCAGTGAGTGTGGAGAATTCAGTCTTCCCATAGAATAGAGTCATTAGATGAGAGTCATCTAGAAAAAGGGCTTACTGAACTCAGAACGCAAAACTGCTGCTGCCTCCACCTAGCAGCCCCAGATGGGCTCAGAATCATAGAAGGTGTTTGGAGGGTGGCTAGCCTCAGTCAGAAAATGCAGGCTTGCTTAGATTATCCACTATCCTGTCAAAAAGCAACTACTGGCTTGCTGGGATAGATCAGCATGGACTGGGGCTCTGTCACCACGGGCTGTCTACTAGTGACAGCAGAGACAGACAAACCTGGAAGTGGACTTTTTTTTTCCTTCCTCTCTCTCTCATTTTTTTTCATTTGCTGTGGTAATAGGCTTGTTTTTGCTTTATGTTTTTTTTCTCCTTCCGTTTTGATCTGGCTTTTATGATGTGAACATGGTTTCTATCCTCTTTGTGGTTATGAGTCTCTTCAGTTCTTCTTTTTTATCTCTTCTTTATCTCTTTTCCTCCAGTCTTTTGCACTAGTTTCCCAAAGTTAGTGTGATCTTCCTTTGTCCTCCAACCTTACTTCTAATCTCTTCCTCTTCTTCCACGTCTCTGTTTCTCCTTAGCCCATTTTAAATATTAACTCTTGAGGGTAAAATTGACATACTAAGGACTTGTATGCTAAATACAATTTTCTGGCTTGTTTTAGACCCTGTTTTACAACCATAAATCCAGTTCGTATAGTTAAAAGTGGATAATTTAATGGTTAGCTCAGTTTGTTATTTTCTAGGCTGTGTTTGGTGCTATTGGTACCACTATAGCCTAAAGTTACATAATTGTTTTAAATAGCTATTTTTCTTGGGATTTCATGACTGAGATTCACTAAGGGTCACAGAAAATACTATGGCACAGTATCAAAGAACCAGGGACTTGGCCAAATAAGCAGCAACTTCTCATCTCCAGAATATGGAAGAGGTAGGAACTTCCAACAGCCCCCAAAACAGCTACACTTGGAAGATATCTTGGAGAAGTAGTCATTATTTCAGGGTCCTAAATACTGGCAATAAAGCAATCCACCATATACAATTTATAAGCATCACCCGAGGAATTAATATAAAATAAGAAAGAAAATGAAAAGACACTTAAACAAGATGCATACCCAACGTCAAGTTTACCAAAGGCAAACCCAGGTAGCAATGAGGTGTGACAACCTGGAAGACTCCCACCTGCACTGTCTAAAGTGATAAAAACAAAGCAATTGAATGAGGCTCTGGAAAAAGATAAAAGCAGAAATAATCTCTCAGATAATTGCAGAGATGGTGTCTGAAATAAAAATCATGCTTAGAGATGCTAAAGCAGATACAGTCTCCCCCAAATAGATGAGCTTAAGAAAATTATGGAAGCAATGAATGTTCAGCATAGGAAAGAAATGAAATCCACAAGGCAGATTCAACAAGATATCCAGGAGACTAAAAATTCCATTGAAACTATTCACAGCAGATTAAACCAATGTGAGGACAGGACCTCAGATATAGTAGGCAAGCTTGCAGTTAGTGATCATGAAAAGAAATATTTCTCAAAAACAGCAAGGGATCATGAGATATCAATCTAGCAGCTGCTAGATGATACAAAAGAGAATAATTTAAGATTGATTGGAATCAATGGAAAAGCTGAACATAGCACAAATGATATTTAAAAAAATCAGTTCACTGACAGCATGGCAGATAACTTCCCTGGTAGAGAAAATAATTTGATGTACAAATAAGTGAGGTATATAGAACTCCAATTACCCAGGTTCAAAACAAAATCTACAGCCAGGTATATCATAGAATTCCAGAAATTCAGCATAAAAGTAAGATATTAAAAGCTGTTATGGAAAAGAAACAAACAAAGGGAAGTCCATCAGAATCAGAGCTGAATTATCAGAACAAACTCTCAAGTCAAAGAGAGCTTAGAGTGAAGTATTTCAAGTTCTACATGAGAACAACCTTCAATCTATATTGATGTACCCCACAAAACTATCTTTAAAAAAAGATGGAGAAATAAGATACGTCCATGGCAAAGAACACCTAAGAAAATTTATAACCACCAAACCAGCATTCCAAAATGTTTTGAAGGACATTCTAGAAAGAGATAACAGGGATTACAACAACTCCATGAACTCTAACAGAAGGAACCCACCAGCTGAGGCAAACAATTAAAAAGTGGGAGGAAAAAAAAAAGAGAAGGGGAGTAAAAAAACACATGAAAATAACATGACAAGGATAAGTCAGTACTAATCAGTTATAGCCATCAACATTAATGTCTCAATTCACCAATCAAAAGATGCAGACTGGCAGAATGTATCAAGAAATAAGATCCAACAATGTGCTGCATACAATTAACACATTTAATTCAAAAATAAATTCATAGACTGAAAATCAAAGAATGGAAAACAATATTGCATATGACAGGAATCCAGAAAAAAAAGGGGTAGCTATTCTATTTGCAGGCAAGCTAAGACTGACTAAGTGATTTTCAAGCCAAGACTAAGAGATAAGGAGGGTCACTAAATTCTTCTAAAGGCAGCAATCCAAGAGGAAGAGATAACAATCATTAATATATATGCAACAAATACCAGTGCACCCAAGTATATGAAACAAATCCTAATGGACTAGAAAACTCAAATAATCTAATATAATTGTATTAGGGGATCTCAATACTTTACTGTCACAAAAAGATCAACTAAACAAAATTTAACAAGGAAATATTATAACTGAAACAAACTTTTGAACAAATGAACTTAGTAGCTGCCTACAGAGTGTTTCACCCCACATCAGAATACACACCCCACATCAGAATTCTTCTCAGCTACACACAGGACATGCTTCAAAATACACAACACATTAGCTGACAGAACATGCTTATGTAAATGCACAGAAATTGAAATTACCCCATGCATATTATCATACCATGATGCAATGAAATTGAAAATCCACAGCAAAACCCCACAAGAACTTCATAAACACATGAAAATTAATTAGCACTCTCCTGAACAATCAATCAACAGATCACAGATGAAATTTAAAAAGAAATTAGATATCTTTTACACTTGAATGATAATAACAATACAATATGCCAGACCTTATGTGTTATGATGAAAGCAGACCTAAGAGGAAAATTTACAGTGGTAAATAGCCATATCAGGAAAATAGAGAAAGTGCCTATAAACAACTTAATGGTGAACCTCAAACTTCTAGAAAAACAAGAGCAAGCTAAGCCAAAAAGCTCATATAAGGGAGAAAATTACAAAGAAATTAATGTATTGAAGACTAAAATAATAATACAAAGAATCTATGAATCAAAGAGTTGGTTCTTTGAGAGATTAAAGTTGACAAACCCTAATTGAATCTGATCAAAAAAAGGAAAGAAAAGACTCAGATTCATTCAATTAGTAATGAAAAGAGTGAAATCACAATGGACCCTGCAAAAATACAGAAGATTATCTACACCTATTTTGAAAACTTGCATTCTAATAAGATGGAAATGGACAGATTCAGAAGAAATGGACAGATTCCTAGATACATATGAATTACCAGAGTTGATTCAAGAAAATAGAAAATCCTAAATGCCAATATCAATAAATTAAGTCAAAGATGTAATTAAAACCTTACCAACAAAGAAAAGCATAGGCCCTGATGGATTCACTGCTGAATTTCTACAAGAAATTTAGAGAAGACCTAACACCACTACTTCTCAAATTCTTTGATGAAAGTAGAAGGGAGGCAATGCTTCTGAATCCATTTCTGGAAGCAAGCATTACCCTGATACCAAACCTGTAGAAGGACTCAACTAAGAAAGAGAATTACAGGTCAATTTCTCTAATAAACATAGATGCAAAAATCCTCAATAAGATACTGGTAAACAGAATTCAGCAAATCATCATGAAGATTATATTCTATAACAAAGTAGGATTTACCCCAGGGATGCAGGGATGGTTCAACATGTGTAAATAAAAAAATATAATACACTATATTAACAAAACCAAGGATAATAATCACACAATCATCTCAATAATGCAGAAAAAGGTTTTGACAAAGTCCAGTACCCATTCATGATAAAAAAAACTTACAGAAAATTGGAATAGATGGTCTTTGTCTCAATTTCGTAAAAGCTATCTATGACAAATGCACAGCCAATATGTTACTAAATGGACCAAAAACTGTTAACTATTTCTTTACAATTAGGAACAAGACAAGGATATGCACTATCTCCACTCTTATTCAACATAGACCTGGAAACTCTATCCAGACTAATTAGACAGAAAAAGTAGAAAAAGGATAAATATAGGAAAGGAATAAGTTAAGTTATCATAATTTGCAGATGACATGATACTCTACATGGAAGACCCCAACAACTCCACTAAAAGCTGGAAGATTTAATAAGCAAATGCAGTACCATAGCTGGATGCAAAATCAACACTGAAAAATCAATACCCTTCCTGTACATGAATAACAAACTCACTGAGAGAGAAATCAGGGAAACAACACCTATCATACTAGCATCCAAAAACATGAAATATCTAGGAATCAATCTAATGAAAGATGTAAAAGATCTCTTCATTGAAAACTACAGAATTCTGAAAAAGGAGATTGAAGAGTATATTAGAATATGGAAAGGCATTCCTTTCTCTTGGATAGGGAGACTCAATAAAGCGAAAATAACCATACTTCCAAAACTGTTATACAAATAGAATGTAATTCCAATAAAAATTCCAGTACCATACCTTGAAGAATTATAGAAAGCAATTCTAAAATTCATCTGGAACCAGAAGACAACCTAGAATAGCAAAGGCAATTCTGGGCAACAAAAGCAACACAGGGGGGCATCATAATCCCTGGCTTGAAATTATATATAAAACTACTGTGATTAAAAAAAACCAGCATGGTACTGGTAAACAAAACAAAACAAACAACAACAAAAAGCAAAACAAAAAAATAGACCTGAAGATGAATGGAACATATTAGAACATGCAGAAACAACTGCAGACACACTAAGCCACCCCACCTTTGACAAAGGCACACTAAGCCACCCCACCTTTGACAAAGGCACTAAACACATTTACTGGAAGAAAGATAACCTCT